>JANHMN010000478.1:0-19808 GCA_030674055.1 Rhabdomys pumilio
TGTGTGTGTGTGTGTGTGTGTGTGTGTGTGTGTGTGTGTGTGTGTGTTGTCGTCAGCGAGGTTCAGGATGGTGCCGGTGTGGGTGTTTGGTGGTGAGGCTTGGTTGGTTAGTTTTGTAAGCAGGCTGTTGTCTTAAAATCCTTTTTGTTTGTCTGTTTCTTGAGGTGGACCAAATTGAGAATTAACATGCTTCCTGCTACAATAATTTGTGAGCCGATTTCAGAATGCTTCGTTGCCAGTTTAATTATTGGGTGGGCAGCCCACCATGTGTTCAGATGGGATATCATGGTTTTCTTCATGTGTCACTGCCTGGCATGGTTTATATTTGACTACATTCAACTCAGGGGTGTCCAGGTATGTGGATACACAAGAAAGGGTTCTCAGTAATCTGGTGAGGGACCAGAAGTATATCTGTTTAGAAAAGACGGAGTAGTCTTCAGTTTAAGAAGAGAGAAAACTAAGGAAAGTTTGAGACTTAGAGTTAGTTCAGAAAAATTATGTGAGGGAAATAAATATTCAAGCTGAGACTGCAGTTGTTTTTCACACTGCTAATGGTAATCGAGGTTTTTTTTTTTTTTTCTTTTTCTTTCTTTTTTTTTTTTTTTTTTTTAAAGACAGGCAGGATTGCAGGGCAGTTAAATCACCCAAGGAGACACCTTCAGTTTCAGTGGTGCCAAGAGTGGGGTCCCAGTAGCTCATAGACAACCCCCTCCCCACTACTCCCGTGCACGGGTGCGCGCGCACATGTGATCATTGTGCTCAAATGTGCACACTTGTCCTCCCTCCTGCCAAGTGGGTTCTGGGGCTTGAACTTGGGTGGTCAAGCTTCCTTGTGGAGCCATCTCACCAGCCTGAGAATGTCATTCTTTGACTATACATTTGATTTGACAGGAAGTCAACTGATTTTTATTTTTAACTCTCAGGGTGGCACACTGTGTTTTTCAAAACTTGATTATGCTGTGGCTTGGTTCATCCGTGAATCCATGACAATCTACATTTTCTTGTCGGCATTATGGGACCCTACGATAAGCTGGAGAACTGGTCGATACAGGTTGCGCTGTGGAGGAACGGCAGAGGAGATCCTAGATGTGTAAGGAGACCTTTGTGACTGACTGTACACAGGACAGAATGGAAGTGTTATGATTATGTTTATAGAGACACTTTCAAGGACCCACCTTCAGTGGTTTGTCACATGTATGTTTTGGTATCTGCTCTTTAATTTATTTGCATGGCACTTGCATCTGTGAAAAGCAAAAAAACAAAAACAAAACACGTCTGTAGTCTTGGCCAAATAGTATATTTTGTGGAAGTAGAGAATCAAGACAATTGGTTCTAGGAAGTGGGGTTTGTTTTTTTGTTGTTGTTGTTTATTTTTTTAAACAAATAAATATATATATCTATATATACACACACATATACATGACTGCTCTGCAGCAGACACTATGACAGTATCCTTCAGTAGGGAAAGTTTCTTACCTGAGTTACTCTGAGATCTGTATGGGCAGAACAGCAGCTCCGTGAGAGGAGAAGGGGACAGGTCATGGCCTCCTGTGTGAAGTGAATGATGTACAGGGAGGCGCCGACTGAGAAACTTTTTCATGCTTTATGCCTACCTCTTGTAGTTGTTGCAGAGCAAATAGAAGTTAGAAGTCAAAATACGGTAGCTAGGCCTTGCAAAAACAAATGGAAAACTTTAAAAATTATTAATAATAAAAGAGCTGGAGTCTAGTATTTATATAAATCTGTGAGGATTTTTTTTTTTTTTTTTTTTTGGTCTCATTGCAATGAACCAAAAGTGGTTGAGATTGGTTTTTAATGGTAACCATGAATTGAAGGCATCTTTTGGACCAACGATCGTTGGTTCTGTCTTGAACCATATTAATCACTGTGCTATAATTAGGAGAGCCGAATCGTTCCTTCCCTGCTCTTTGCCCAGCCTGCCCCATCTTTCCTTAGCTTTTTGCCGCGGGGGAGGGGTGGGGGGATGGGGGGATCTTGTACAAGTGTAAGTGGGTGTTTTATAGTTGTAAGGAAAATGCATTTCAGACACCATTCACACAGGAGCTATTTTCTTACCCAGTATGTCTGTATTGTTAATAAGAATGTAATTTCATGATACAAGTATTTAATATCTTTTTTAAGTGAGTAAAAATATTCTAGCTATTGGCAAATATATTGCAGTAGAGAATTAGAGGACGTGATGAGGTTGACTCTTGAAATCAATCAGTATCAGATTAAGTCTACTGTGTGTGTGTGTGTGTGTTTGTTGGTTTTTTGTTTGTTTTGTTTTCCTTTTTTTTTTTTTTAAACAGTCTAGTCTTATTTAAATTGGATTTTTTTATTCAGTTTGTATGACAGTAGACTAGGCCAGCCTAGTTGTAAATGCATGCTGTACTTCCCTCTCTCCATCATGCAGCTAAGCCTGCTTGTCAGCCTATGCTTACCTTGTGGTGAACTG
The DNA here is from genome assembly GCA_030674055.1 of Rhabdomys pumilio. Classification (NCBI taxonomy): domain Eukaryota; kingdom Metazoa; phylum Chordata; class Mammalia; order Rodentia; family Muridae; genus Rhabdomys; species Rhabdomys pumilio. The sequence continues at coordinate 2,459 of JANHMN010000478.1, forward strand.
GACTTCTGTTTAAAATAAGCAAAAATGTAAGGGACAGTGCATCGGCCTTTTCCCCCCTTGTCTTTTTAAGTAGCATTTGGCTCATCCTTCTGAATTTGATGGCATGTTATCCATCTGATGCTTGCTGTTAACCCCAGCACTATGGCAGCTTCACATCCTGTGTTACTATGGCTTCCATCTCAGCATAGTGTGTAGCCTATTAGCAATAACTTCCTATTTATAGAGAACATTTTTATCTTACTGAGCCAGTCCATTTGCCTAATGACTATACAGTCTAAATTGCAATATATCTGTAAATGTGTATATACTATAAATACACAATGTATTTACATTTTTCTGGGCCAAATGGCGTTTCCTTCCCTGTCTTTCTCCTCCCCTTCCCCTCCCATCCCCCTTGCCTTATGATGAATTTGTTTGAAGGGCATTTTCTTCATTAGCAAAGGCTTGGATGCATATTCCTGTTTTGTTTTTTTTTTTCTGTGAAATGGGTGATATTATTCCCTGAGGAAAGCTGCACAGTGAAAACCAGTCTAGTTATGACCCACTGCGTGTTTGTTTTTTACATTACTCTCTCACGAGTTGACTTTCGCTGAGCACGTTAGTCGTTCGTCGGTTTGTTTAGTGGAGTTTGGTGGATGCCTTCTTTGCACTGCTGAAGTGAAATCTTGCTGACTATTTAGCTTTTTTGTTGATCTCAGTGTGGGCAAAGAAACAAAATCCAAGTGGCTGGACAGACTTCTGTAAATATTTTTTTTAAAAAAAAAACAAAACAAAACAAATGTTCTGTATGTGTGTGTTTTATGTGGTCATGAAGTATTTCCTTAAAGCGAAATGTCTAGTACACAGAGAGCAACTCTTTGTTTAGCAAGTTTGCAGTGAAGATAACATAGTAAGAAATACTGTAAGTGTCAAAGCACCACACCAGAACTGTAGGAATCCAAATTTATAATAAACTGTCTTTTTAAAAAGAAAACAATTAAGTGTCTAGAATATATCATGTTTTATTATTTAAAATCATTGTCTTAAGTTTTTTTGTTGAGAGAATAAAAATTTGAATACAAGCAACTTGAGTAACGGTGTGGCTTTGTTTACTTCCTGTCTGACATGCTCTCTCAGACATGTTGCCATATTGGTTTTCTTTCTTTCTTTTCCTTATTCTTTCTTGGTTTTTTTTGAGACAGTGTTTCTCTGCCTTGGCTGTCTTGGAACTCACTCTGTAGACCAGGCTGGCCTCAAACTCAGAGACTCCGCCTACCTCTGCCTCCTGAGTACTGGGATTAAAAAACTTTTTTTCCCCTTTCATTTGGCTGACACTGGATTTAAAGTGGGGCTAACCTGCTTTGGTTACAGGCTATAATACAGGGCTGGCGAACATGAAGAACAGGCACCTCACCCACACATCTTCATTAATCATTCTGGGTGGGGCCAGATTCTGCTGTGGCTGCACTTAGAGAATGACTGGCCCCTTGATGACTGACCCAGAGTTCCCTGTGGGAGCTCATTCTTGAGCTCTGCCTTCCACAGATCAGGAAGGTAAATCAGTCCTGAGGAAGGACTGGAATGGTCTTGCTGCCTGAGGTGGTGAGCTGCATCCCACACACTGTCCCAGCAGGCTTCATCCAAGCTGAAGGCATTCCCAAAAGTCGTGTGTCTGTGTGTTCCCCAGAGCAAGCTGCCTAGCTAGCTAGGCAAGCCTAATCAACCTCCCGGTTCAGGGATAGACCTTGCCTCTCAGTACATAAACCCATATGTTCTTGTTCTACAGGCTTGAACTGGATTCTGTGGAAGAGATTTTAGTAGTTAAAATGCAGAGCCATTTCCCAGCGCTTGGGAGGCAGAGGCAGGTGGATTTCTGAGTTAGAGGCTAGCTTGGTCTACAGAGTGAGTTCCAGGACAGCCAGGGCTACACAGAGGAACCCTGTCTTGAGAAAAAAAAAAAATACAGAGCCAAAGCCTAAGAACCAGTATGTACTAAGCCTTCACACAGCCTTCCTCAGTTCTGGAAGAGGCTGGCAGAGCCTAGCTGTCTGGGGGATGTTTTCATGTGGTTATGCTGTTTAGACGGTTAGTCATCAAGACATCCGTGTTAATAGCATGAAGATATAATTACATGACTTAACCAATTTAGAGTGTCCTTGGAAGGGTTGAGGATCTGTGCACCAGCCTCCCCTGAAGACCACACCTCCCATTGTAATTATGTGACCTATCTAATCACAAATCCTGGGACTTGGTACCTCTTCTCAGGACTGACAGCCAAAGTCTAGTTGATTCTGATGCAAACACTGGAGCATGAAAAGGGAGTAGGGTTAGAAGGGATGATGGACTAGGCCTGGCATCATGGCCCATGCCTGTGGTTCTAGCATTTGGGAGGCTGAAACACATCACAAGTTTGAGGCTCAGCCTGGGCTATATATATATATAGCAAGATGCTACTTTTGCATACTTGAAGTGAAAGATACTTGAGGGTTGTTTCAGTAGTGTGAATGCGCTGATCATAATTACAGGACCAACAGACAAAGCACAGGACAGAATCTTTGGGAGCTGTTTATATCTAAAGAGTGAAAACATCCAGGAAGGGTTTAGAGAGATGGCTCAGCCACAAAAGCACTGGCTTCTCTTCCAGAGAACCTTCCCAGCAGCCATGTAGTTTCCTCATAACCATCTGTAACTCCAATGCCAGGGAATATGACATCCTCTTCTGGCCTCTGAAATAAGATATGCATGCAGGCAAAATACTTACACACTACAAAATAATTTACAAAATCCAAGAAGATAAGCTTTCAATCCTGAGGTTATGTGGACTTCTTGGTGAGCCTGGGACTCTGGTTAGCTTTCTTGATCTCTCTGAAACCCAGTTTATCATTATATACAAAGGTGAACATTGAAGTCCTCCCCTGGGTGGGGCTCATTAGATGAGGTACAGAAAGTGTGGTGATGGGTCACTCCTTTCTCTTTCCAAATAAGAATGAAATTCTCATAGGAGAATCTTGGAAAAGATTTTAGGACAGGGTTGGGGGTGGGGGTGTCATGGATAACTGAATGGGACAAGGTCAATGATGTCAGAAGCAGGTACCATCCCCAGTGTGGCTGGATCTCCATTCATGGTGAGTTGTCTCACACAATGAGTGTGATTTCCATGTGGGAGTAATATCCCTGTGTTACGACTTCTCTTAATATGTATTTTATCTCATAAGAGAGAAAGGGAGGGAGGAATTCAGAGCTGAGAGCTGATTCTGCCTTCTGATGATGCCCATTGGCCTCTTGCTGAAGAAACTTGTAAAGAAAGGCATCTCCAGGGGCCAAATTCAGCAGGGTGGAGTCACAGAAGTGAAACATTTGGGCTTAGGAGGGCATGAAGAAGAAACTAAAGTCATGACACATGTCTTTAGAGTTTGTAATGACACATTTTCCACCCAGAGTTCCAGCAATACTGGGTGAAACCAAAGATTCTGACTTGAATTCTCAAGAAGGAGAATTCTTCTCTCGCGCACACACACAGACACCCACCACAAACACACACGAAAGGTTGAGAGTCACTGATACATACAGTCCCAACTGTATCTCAAAAACAAAAAATAAAGATAACAACAAATAAGAGCTGGGCATGGTGACACACGCCTTTAGTCCCAGCACTTGGGAGGCAGAGGTAGGTGGATCTCTGAGAGTTGGAGACCAGCCTGATCTGCAAAGCAAGTCCAGGACAGCCAGGGCTCAGACAGAGAAAACATGTCCAAGAAAACAACAACAAAAGAAAAAAGAAAACAAAAGGAAAGGAAAGAAATCAGCTATCCTCTGTTCCTTAAAAGCTTGAAGATATTTATCTGTAAACATGCCTGGGCCTGACACCTCCATATTTTTCTGTTTATTTGAGAACCTTGGCCCCATTGCCCCCCCCTCTTTTTCTTCTTGGTTAAAACGAGTTGTTAATCTTTCATTCTTTGGCAATTCCATACATGGGTATGGTACCTCTCTGTCACCTTTGTTTCTCCATTCTCTCTCCTCTTCATCCCCACTCCCTCTCTCCCTCCTACCAAGTCTCCATCAATCTTTCCATGTCTTTGGGTTTGACTTTGTTTTTGCTTTGGGACCCTCTGGATTTCACAGGGCGGCTTGTGCAGGCATGGATGGGAAACTAGCCCCTGAAGTATGAGTAACTTACTAGTGACTACCCCACCAAAGAGAATGACTTCCTTTCTTACAGCCTTGATGGCCAGTAGCACCCCTGGGCAAGGTAGGGCCCACAAGTGCCTCTCCCCACCTCTGACTGGTTGTCTTATGCAAGCCACTGTATTTGTTGTGAGTTCCTGAGTGTCATGGCTAGGTCATTCCCATGGGACTTCCCTATCATTCTGCTCTTACAGTCTTTCCGTCTCATCTCCTGTGATGTTGCTGAGGCCGGGGAGGAATGATATGAGTGTTTCATTTAATATTGAGCATTCAACAGTAATCTGCCCTCAGCACCCTGACACATAGCCAAGAGACTGAGCCTTAATCTCTGTTTACTGTAAAACGAGAAGCTTCTTTGGTCACAGTTGAAGACAGAACTAGTCTATGGGTATAGACAAAGATTTAAGAGGCAAGTTGGCAATATGTCCAAGTAGCGTGACAAAAGTACTTGGCTGATCCCTAGTGACCTAAAGTGTGGGCCTCTTTGTCTATGTCCACAGTTACCACAAATAAACTCTGCCATGGGCCTAACCAGAAATCAGTTGGTTATAACCTACAGCTGTGCCAACATTGCACCAATAAGCATCCCCTTGCCTGGCAAGTTGGTATGGTCGAGTGCAAGGTCTAAAGCTGAGGAAGACTACTACTGACTTTGCTCTGCCAGCTGCTACATAGCAACTGTTAGCATTACGAATGCTAGACAATGGAGGAGAAGCTTCCAGGTCAATCACAGCAGGATTTCTCTGTATTCTGTAACCAACATATGGTGTCTTCAGCTATATCCTATTAACCGCAAGCAGCAGCCATAACCTGTAGCATTTTGGATGCCTACAGAGCTGCCTTGCTCAATGACTCCTAGGGACATTCCCTCATACCCAGCACTGGGAGTTTTGCTTGATAACCCAAGACTTTTGGGATCAGCATGGGACTTACTATCAAAGTCTTTTTTTTTTTTTTAATATTTTTAATTAACTTGTAAAGTAGTGGACTTCCATGTAACTATTTATATCCTTAGTTTAGGCTAGCCCTCCCCCATATTTCATCTCTCCCGTCCCTGTTTAGTTAGACCTGGCCACCTCTAGCAATGTATTACTCTGTAAATTTTTTAAAAAATTAAAAATTATTTTTATCTGTGTGTGAATGTGTGAGTGTGTGTGTGTGTGTGTGTAGGAAAGTATACTATGTATATACAACACATGCAGAAGTCACTTGACGTGGCTGCTGGGAACCAAACCTCTGCAAGAGAAGCAAACTCTCTTAGTCACAGAGCCATTTCTCCAGCTTCTTCCTTCTCTATTTTTATACCACAAGCATTTAGTCACCATCTTACCAATCCTTAAAGCCTTCGCTCAGTCCAACACACACACTTCCGCCTCACACACACACTACACTCCCACCTTATACACATGCGCGCGCACACACACACACACACACACACACACACTCACTGATACTTTTTTCACTTCCAGATTTTTTCAGAAATTCCAGTTTAAGCACACAACTATAAAAACCTAAAGCTCTATAATCCATACAAGAGGGAGCATGCAGTGTTTGTCTTGCTGTGTTACATTGCTTAATATAATTATTTCCAGGTCCATCCATTTCCCCCCAAGAATGTTGTAATTTCACTTTTCTTTACAGATGAGTAAAACTGTGTGTTGTGCATTACGTTAGTTTCTCTTTTGATGGGAATCTAGGCAACCCCATTCTCTAGTTGTGAATAATGTGGCAGTGAACATAGACTGGCTGGTTTCTCTGAAACAAAACCTGGAGCCCTTTGGGCATATGTAGGGTGGGCCACATGGCAGTTCCAGTTCTAGTTTTATGAGAACCCTCTAGACTGATTTCCAAAGTGATTGCACCAGTTTTTATAACAGTGTATAGGGGAGCCAGGCCTGGTGGACACATCGTTAGCCTCAGCACTTAGGATATAGAAACAGGTCTTTGTGAGTTTGTTGGCCATCCAGAGCTACATAGACTTTGTCTCAATACTACACACACACTCATACACATACACATATAGACACATACTCTCACATACATACATACACAGACATACACAGACACATACACACATTTATACACAAGACACACATACATATACACACATACACACACATACATACACATACTCACACATATATACACACACACTTATAAATACACCACACACATAAGACACACACTCAGACACACACACACCAGTGAATGTACAAGTTTCTCATACCCCACATTTATGCCCGTTTTGCTGTCTGTCATTTACAGTCTTGATAATAGTCATTATGTCTGGAATAAAGTGGAATCATAAAGTAGTTTTAATCTGCAGTTCCCTAACGTGACTCTGGCCTTCTGTGTTTGGTTTAAAAGCAAAGTGACAGGTGAGACCTTATCTCTTGACTCTCAAGAACACCTGGACTGATGCCCCATTTGTTGTTGTTGCTATTGCTTGTTCTGAGACTGTGTCTCTTGTCACCCAGACTTGCCTAGGACTCTCCCTGTAGCTGAGTGTGGCCTTGACCTCCTGACCTTCTCCCCACCTCCCCTCCCAAGGGCCGGAGTCATAGGCCCCTCTTTTTAAAACTGTTGTGGAAGGAGATGCAGGGCAACACTTAAGGAGTCTCACCTAGCACAGTATTTTGAGCTCTTATTTTAATGATCAGCTGGTTCTGTATCGGCCAAGGACCATTTCCAAATGTGCTGACTCAGCATAGATGGTACTGAGCACAGGGTATCCAGCTCTCTTTGAAACTAGCCACCTGACCTGTAGCCCCACCCCAGCCCCCAACCCCCCACCACCCTGACTTTGAGGTCCCATAGTTTCTAACTGTGTAGCAGCAATCATTATGTATGCCAATAGCACAGCAGGAGGATGGTGAGTTCAAGGCCAGTAGGGGCTACATTACTAGATGCTTTCATGGATGGAGGAAGATGAGACTTCGTAGGGAAGTGGGGGAGGGGGAGGGAGGCAGAGAGAGAGAGAGAGAGAGAGAGAGAGAGAGAGAGAGAGAGAGAGCCCATTAGGAGTATTTGGAGTTCGAGAGCTGTGGTTCAGGACCTACTAATCATTTTTTTTCCAAGTGTAGCTGTCCAACAGAAAGTTTTCCCCCAGGTTTTTGCAATAGGCCCCACAGGCCATCCAGCAGGTACAAACCGACCGACCATTGCTACCAGCTACAGAAGCAGTGGTGGAGGGAAACGATGCATTGAGAAGATAATGGAAAATTTTCTTTCCAATATTTTTTTGTTTGTTTGTTTTTTTGAGACAGGGTTTCTCTGTGTAGCCCTGGCTGTCCTGGCACTCACTCTGTAGACCAGGCTGGCCTCGAACTCAGAAATCCACCTGCCTCTGCCTCCCAAGTGCTGGGATTAAAGGCATGCGCCACCACCGCCCGGCTCCAATATTATTTTCTTAGAAAACTGTGGTTTTGAACTTTGGTTCAAACTTAGCTGCTCCCCCCCCCTCCTTGTTTTCATAGATCATTTGAAAGGGACAGAAACACAGGGAGAAATGTATTGCTGCTCTGTCTTTGACAACTGACCGGAAGCTGCAGAATGAAGGGGTGGGCATTCTGCCCTGCACAGCCCTGCTGACTCAGGCCAGCAGGCCTGGACCTGCCCAGTCCTGGAGAATTCTGGGAACATAACCACCTGTGTAGTCACCGGGGCTCTACAGGTGTAGCTACAAGCCACTGTGTCCCTGTCAACTCAGCCTCCGAACGCAGAGACCAACACTGTTAAGAGAGAGCAGTTTGCTCTGCACTTGGGGATAAGGGATCCCGACCGGCCACCTCACTCCCTTACAGTGACTGGCCATCTCTGGGAAAACCTGATCAACTCTATCAATGCCAGTGACACAGAAAGAAAGGTTAGCACGCTTATAGCTTATATGAAAGCACACACACACACACACACACACACACACACCAAAAATTTTCAAAAGAAAAATCTTGGCTTCTAGCCCCAATGACTGCTGGTTCAAATTATTGTGGCAGCTGGGCCATGGCTGCTTGAAGAATTCTAGCAGCTGGTATGACATGTCCACCAGGCAGAAAGACTGCAAACAAAGGGCATGTGTAACTTACAAGAAAGACACTACATTTTTGATCAGAGGATGTGGTTAACACAAGGCGGAATGAATGGGAGACAAAAGTAAACCTCAGACCCAGTGGAGGGTGCACGTTAGGGAGCGTGATGAGGACTTTGAAAGAGATGTGGTTGGATAATGAGAAATGAAGCTATGAAGCTGAGAAATGGCTCAGTTGGTAGAGTGCCTGCCTCATGAGCTTGACAGCCTGCGTGTGGATGCCTAGCTCCCACGCACACACGCACACGCATGCACACACATGCACACACTCTTGCATGTATGTGCAACACACATGCATACACACACACACACACACACACACACACACACACACACACACACTAACCCTTACTGGCCAGACAGGCTAGCCAATTGATGAGGACAAGACCTTGTCCCAAAAACTAAGACAGGAAGTGCTGGACGGTGGTGGTGCTTGCTTCTAACCCCTGCCCTCAGGAGACAGAGGCAGAGAGAGCTCTGTGAGATTAAGGCTCAGCCTGCTCTATAGAGTGAATACCAGACTAGCCAGGGATTACATAGTGAGACTCTCAAAATACTACTGCTACTACTACTGCTACTACTACTATTACTAATAATACTAATACTAATACTACTAATAATAGGTAGAGAGTGACAGAGGAGGAGGCCATATGTCAACCTCTGGCCCCTACACCTACAAATAGGCTAAACATGGAATCATATGTATAGAGGACAGAGAATCTGCCAGATGGACACTTAATCTCATAATAATCTTTCCAGAACACAAAACTAAAGAAAGAAAAAATTGGTTTAGATCCAGGTGAGTTTAATGTAAAGACACAATGCAAAGAAGTATTCTATGAATCTTTTCTGTCTCCTGTGTGTGTGTTGTGTGTATGTGTGTGTGTGTGTGTGTGTGTTACTAGGGATTGAATTTAAGGCCCCCTGCACTTTAGCCAAGTGCTCTGCCACGGAGCTGTATCCTTAGGCCCTTGTAAACTTGTTTATTTTGATCTTAGGCTGTCCTTAAACTTGCAACCAGCTTCCTATATAGCTGGGATTACAGGTTTCTATCACAAATCTTGGCAAAAATCTCTTGGCTCTAATGGTAAGTAAATCATTCATTGGCCAGAAAAAGAACTTGTTGATAAAGAAAGCTGAGTAGGAACTTGCATCAGTAGACTGTTAGGGGTGGGCATGCTAGCACTTGCCTTGAATCCCAGCATTAGGGAGGCAGAGACAGGAGGATCTTTTTGAGCTCAAGGCTAGCCTTCCACATAGCAAGTTCTAAGGTAGCCTTGGGTATGTATAGAGCTCCTGTCTCTAAAACAAACAAACAAGAGACTATCTGTTAACACTGCTAGAGGCTCTTGGGAGATAAGCCATTTTTATAGGTTGTTGGGGGAGAGATGAATTATGATCTGAAAATCTTTTCCTAGCCAAAATCCCATTATTTACAGGCAAAAGGAAAGCACTCGGGGGCTGAAGGAATACTACCCGTATAGCCTATTTGAGGAATTTGTCAAGAAAGTACTCAATAAAATACTCTCAAAAATCTCAGCCATGTGACTGAGACAAAGAATGTAAGAAAATAACTCAACTTCAAAAAGAAAAGGAAAGGAAAACCATCGGTAGCTCACAGACAGACCTTGTAACGGTCAATGTAGTCGTTGGGTAACATGAAATCATAAGAAATTCTGGTCATTAAAATTAAGAGGTCATGAATTTGAGATGGAGTGGGGGCCATGGGTGGAATTAGAGGTTAGACCAGGAATGATGCAAATACAGTACTCATATATGAAACTCTCAAAAAAAAAATTTAAAGTTTAATCAGATGAGTCTCATTAGAAGTGAAATTTTTGATAGCTTTGGCTAAGATCTTAAACTGTCACAAACCCTAGTACAAAGGGAAAAATAAAAATGGAGAGTTATGAAATATAATGGGCTACAGGGTATCCGGCGGGCGGGCCCATCGGACCACGCCTAGGTCTGCCTCCCCTACCCCCCAGTGAGTGTGCCATGCAACAGATCTGGAATAACGGGAGACTATTTGGGGTAGGGGAAGAGAGTGAGGGCCTGGAGAGATTGTAGAGGCTGATGTAGACCGACAGACAGACAGGAGTAAAACCATGAGGGCAGAGAAAGGAGCGGGAAGGTGGGCAGGAGAGATTGGAGGAGTGTACAGAGGACAGAAAGCGGGAGAGAGAGACCAGGCAGAAACACATGAGAACACAGAGAGTTGGAGTTGGGGGCAGTCCTGTTATAAATTGCCCTCTCCAGAAGCACCTGGCAGTGGCAGGCAGTGGCAGTTAATGGTGACATAAGCAGTTGCTCGTCCCTGGGCGTGGCCTAGTGGAATAGCCTGTAAGCTAACAGAGATCAGATGTGGGCTCAAGCCTGGTTGATGGGTTTTGGACTGGGAGGGAGGTAGAGAGAGAGGGCCCCAGCACTGCTCCACGATATACAAGCTGCTTCAACTGCACCTCACATGAGGCTGTTGGGAAACTGGCTATGGTGTGTGTTCCGTCTCCCTTCTCATCCTTTTTTTTCTTTTTTTTTTTTTTCCAATTTTCACACCTAATCTCAGACTGTCTTTACATTAGACTCACTAACCATAGAGCCACAGAGCCAGAAGGAATCTAAACCATGAAAGGAAATTTAAATCTTTGCTCTTTCTTATCAGCAAACCCCATACGGGAGAGCAAGGGCTTGAGGAAGGTCAGAAGGGCGCAAATAAGACTATGCTAAAAGTTTCAGTGGTGTGCTCTTTCCGTACTTACAATGTTGCTACCGTGAGCAGCTGGGGTTGGCTTTAGTTTTTATCTGTTTGTTTGTGTGTTGGTTCCTTAGTTTGCTCAGTAAAAGCTGTCTCTAAGATGCAGTGCAGTGACACAAACAGGCCAAGATTTTCTGGCTGTAATGTACAGGAAGAACTACAAAGACCTAAGAACGGACTTTAGAAAGGATATGTCACATGCCACGCATTAACCCGACATGCACGACCCTCAGTAAAGACTAACGATCTACTTATATTATGAAACCGTTGAGAAGTACTCTCCTTCTCGGAGAGGCAGACTCCTTGTGAGCCCTTGAAGGCTAAGGGTGCAAATGGGAGGGAGAGCCTGCCCTGAAATCATCACCAAATTCCTACAAGGGTGGAAGGGAGCAAAGCTCAGAGCCGACACAGCACTGAGCTATTAGAGGCATGCTACTTGGGCCAGCAAGGAGGCACACACCCTTAAGGCCAGCATTTAGGAGGCTACGGCAGAAGATCACAGACTCAGGGCCAGCCTGTGTTATGCAGACATCCTGTCTTCAAAATATAAACAAACAAACGAATGTGGTCATTGACGAAAGTGTCAAATTTGACTCTCTGTTGGTGTCTAATTAACTAGTTAAAGGATCCAGAACTAATTGGAGAAGGTGGTGCATGTATTGTCTTGGCGTTTGGGAGGATAAAGCAAGAGGATTGACCAGTCAAGGCTAAACCAAGACCTTGCCTTAAAAAAAAAAAAAAAAAAGTTAAGAAACAAAGCAATGGGCAGCAGCCCACAAGGTTTTACTTGATTATGACGCCACCAAATTCTAAGTGAGGCGAAAAGAGGCTTCACGAGCCCCTAAGTGCAATCCTGCCTTAGCTCCCCACATTTCAGACTCTGAGCCCCTGCAAAGGAAGGAAAGAAGCATACAGCACTTAAGACGAGTAGGCACACACCTTTAATCCCAGCACTTGGGAGGCAGAGGCAGGCGGATCTCTGAGTTCAAGGCCAGCCTGGTCTACAAAGTAGGCTCCGGGACAGCCAGGGCTACACAAAGGAAGAAAAAAAAAAGATACCATAGCACCATGGGTGTACCATGGAACATATGTGGCTGTTGGCCTCTTTCTCATCTTCTTCAAGTAGAAGGTTGCGTATGTGGTTAAATGTACAGTTAAGGGAAGAAATTGCCTGAATCTTTGGTTGTGAAATGGGAGGCTAGAATACTACTTAATGAACTACCTGAGGTTGAGCTTGTTCTAACCATCTTCACACAGGCCCCTGGGCACACTCACTCAACTCACCCTGCTGGTGTGTGCACTGAGAGAATACATCCATCCCTCATTCTCTCGTTGACTTTCCACCCTCTGCTGTGGCAGCTGTCATGACCAGAAATGTAAGTTAAGTCTTGAGAGCCATACTGTGCAGCCCAAGTACAGCATGGGCTGCACATCTAAGTTTTCTTTTGCCACATTTTTAAACGTTAAAAACAACCATAGAAGAAGCTAATTACTAACAGATCCTTTTATTTAATATAACACAATCAAATAGTTATTATTTTGATATTTAATCAGTATGTATAAAATGTACCAATGTAGATATTTTTATATTTTCTTTCAAAACGTGGTGAGCATTTTATACTCGAAGAACACCTCTTCCTCCTCCTCTTCCTTCTCCTCTTCCTCCTTTTCTTCTTCCTTACCAGAATATGAAAGAAGGAGTTGCTTACAGGAGCACAAGGGACTCAAAAACTATTGCTATCATGAAACTTGAAACTAGCATGTGTTACAGCTTATGAATACTAGACATCCTATCTTGGTGACTCGGTTTGTCAAATACTTAAAAAAAAACTTTTTATTGATTCTCCATTAATTCCTCATCATGCACCCCAACTCCACTTATCTCTCCATCCCTTTGTATCCTCCTTCCACCTTGGCAACCCCCAAAACCATAAAACAAAACAAAACAAAACAAAACAAAACAAAACAAAACAAAAGCCATCTGAAACCAGAGGCCTTGAAACAGACCCCTGGTTCACTGCCATGAACATTTGCAAGTGAAGATGTGTGGACAAAGGGTGCACTGTGTGACACACTGTGACACACTGCAGCTTCCATGACTCTGAACTTGGCAAAATTGCTAACAAAGACTTCTTGGACATCAGATGCTTTCATAGCCAGAGATCTGAGAGTGGCAGGGGAGATGGACTGTCTGCATCAGGACTCCTTGTTTAGAGGAAGTGGAGTCCTGGTGGGAAGGAGTGCATTGGCTGGTGTGGTCAGTAAAGTAGAGAGAAGGCAGAAGTGTGGCTGGGAAGCCAAGGACTGTAACTTCCTGCCTTTTGTCCTGGTTTGTCCACTTCTCTGCTGTTCCTCTTCCTCTTTCTCTTCATCCCTTCTGTTTGCTTTCTGTTTCCCATCTTGCCTCTTCCCCTTATTGTCGTTTGCTCCATCTTCCCCACCTCTACCCTGTTCCATCCTCAAGATTCAGAGCAGCAGGAGTGAACTCTGGGGCAACATTTACAGAAGCCGGGTTTCCTCTTCCAGACAGTGTCCAGAGATAAGTGATGTCACAGCTCATTGTTGACTCTACTATTTCCACTTAGAAAGGGGCCAAGTTTAAAAAGCACATTTTATTTGCAAAGGTGTAGAAAAGCAGTTGTTCATCTACACTGCTGATAGACCTAAAATGTGGCACAGACAGTACAGTATAAATGTACATGCCTTTGACCTAACCTTTCCACTCCTAGGAATTTGTTCTGCAGGTATAGTCCAGCCATTAGCAAACCTCTGTTTTTTTTTTTTTTTTTTTTTTTTTAAAAAAAGTTCTTCTCCCTGGAGTATCCAGAACCAATGACCTAATGAGGAAGTAGTGTTCTCTGGAATTCTCTACATCAGGTGACAGGTGATGACTCATGTTCCAGCCAGCAAGGCTGTCTCGGTTGAGAATGAGTAAAGAGGTGATATCTCCCCTGTCAGGTCTCCTCATTTTTCTAATAGAACGCCATAGAGAACACCTCACGACACCCTTATGGATTGCAGGCTAAGCACTTGAACTATTCACCAACTATTCAGCCTATCTGACAACGACCTAGGCTGGGAGTTTTGTGGCTGTGTAATATGAGACATTGAGCAAGGAGTGATTAAAAGGCCATCTCTCAGGTTACCCTGGACTTAGAGGCATTTAACACTGTCAAACTTGAAACCGAGCATAATGCACCATCAGGAGGTGTCTCCAGCCATTGTCTCAGGCAGAAACTACTCCTGCACTGAGAGGGGCTTTAGAACTCAGTTGTCCCTCTAACAGTAGAGGACAGGGGCCCAGTGCAGCGCACTTCCTGAGCCCTTGGGTTAGTGATTCAGAGATCCAGCCTCCCTCAGCCCTTCCATGACTCAACATCAACCCACCATACATGACATTTAGTAACAGGGTCCTAGAGAAAGGTACAGGGTGCACTGTGCAATGGGATAAGAAGAGGCCTTCACAGAACCGGGCCCAACTTGCTCCACTGGAGATATGGAGAATCTGAGGATCAGAATCAACTGTGGGTTTGGGCTAGTGTGTCACCCTGCCTTCCTCTCTCCTTTCCAGCAGCTTTCTTTGCTTTATTCTGTTTTGTTTTTTAAGACAGAGTTTCTCTATGTAGCCCTGGCTGTTGGTTTTGAACTCAGTTATCTGCCTGCCTCTGTCTCCAGAGTACTGGGATTAAAGGCATGTGCCACCATTGCCTGGCTTCCAGCATTTTATTTTAATGGCTTCAAAACAGTCTGAGGTTGCTGAATCCCAGTGAAATATTAGCATGTTCTAGAAAAATAAAAGCATGCTGCCTTTTTATTGACACACTCACATTTTCCCAGCCACACACTGGAATATAATCTTAAAAGGGAGCATTACGGTTGGGTGCTGCTTGGTGTCAGTCAAGCCTTGGTGTGCTTACTCCCCCTCCTGCTGGGTCAGTGTGGTCACAGTGGGAACTGGTGATAATTTGCTGGCCTTATGTGAATGGCAAAGGTGGGACATAGTGGAATGGTGTTGAGAGGACTAGAACGCATATACACAGGGAGATGATTCAGAAACAAAAAAATGATCATGCCAAAAATAAATCGAATCTCTGAGGACCTGAAAGGGGTCAAGATTTGATCCCTGCCTATAATTGAGTTCGCCGTGAGGACAGGGGTTCACCCTCTGATAATAGGCAGAGTGTAATTCTAGGTATGAGTATGAGGCATTGTAGGCAAGGGTGGCTCCAGAGAAATTCATGGTAATTTCTCAATATACAACATTAGCCCACAAGCACATTCTCACACTGTAGAGAGACGTTACCAACAGGTAGGAAATGGCCATCATTAGGCAAGAGGGAAGACACTGGTTCTTGCAGGTAAGCTAGTATCTCCAAATGCTTCAGGAGCCAGCCAGGCAAGCTATTCCAGCAATGAAGAGGCGTGGCCCCAGTCTATGGCGCCATACAGTGAACACCCAAGCTCTGTGGTACCGATTAGTTATGTAATAAATGGATGATTCAAAGATCACAATTCCTAGTACATCAGCGTCTCTGCTACTCCCAGGAAACCTGCTCTGACAGTGACTCCATGTGAGCAATCCTAGGGGGTGATTATGAATCCTCAAAATCAACATCAGGACCAAATCAAAGCATCATGGTGGGGAGGTAAAACAGACTCAGACTCAGACTCACCTCCTTTCATCTAAAGAGGCAGGCTCAGTCAGTGTCTGTTCTTTTGAGAGCACCATTCTCCTGAGAGAACTGTGAATTTGTGATGATAGTTCAAGGAATGGAGCAGCATAAGATTCTAGTCCTTCAGAGTTGGAGTAGCCACCCTGGTCCTAGGGGAGGAGATCTTTAGCCTCAGCATCACCAGCTGGAAGGGTATGATGTCTTGGTGTGTGAGACACCCACCACTCACCAGACAATAGCATTGGAAGCTATGGTTCTATCTCCTTCCCAGTCTGCCTCTTCCCACAAGTCTCCTTGACTGTGGGTTTGGTATTGACTGGTACCCTACTGCCTTTAACAGTGGGAGAGTGGGGGACTCATGGGTCCTCCCTCCCACAATGCTCCAGAAGAGCCAAAGAACCATGTGCTCCCAAGTACAAACTCTAGCCCCATTTCTTAACTGGATAACTATGAACAATTAATCTCTGAGTCTCCATTTCTTCATCTGTAAATTAAGGGTAACAATATACACTTTGACAGATTATTTTGAACCTTAGCCTTAATCAGGTATGTAAAGCATCGAACTCAATACTTGGCACAAGTATAAGCTCCCTGAGTGATAGTTGCCATCTCTGAGATTAGTGAACTTCAGGGGTTGGAGTGGGAAGCTGGAAAGATTTCTCAGTGGTTAAAGAACATTCGCTGATCTTGCAGAGGACCTGGGTTCAGTTCCCAGCACCTGTTTGGGGTGGCTCACAAGTATCTCTAGCTCCAGTTCCAGGGGATGGGACTCCCTCTTCTGGCCTCCATGGGCACTACATATACACAGTGCGTGTGCATACATGCAGGCACATCTTCACATAAAATAAAAATGAAAATAATTTTCAAATAGTTATAAGTCTATTAGTCCCCCACAAAAACCTTCCTGCCGTTTTTCTGTTTCAAGAATCTCCTGTTGCACAGCCAGGAGACTTGACTATCCATCTCTGCTTTAATCCATTCAAGGTTAAGGGAATTCTTTCCAGGAGTCCTAAGAAGCTTCCTGAGATAGAGTTCCCAGGAGCTCCTCGAATTTGAAGGGCAGTACCTTACTCATGAAGGAGTGCTGCTTTCCAAATGTCAACTAAACACTTCTGCTCTGAGTGGTGTTCTCCTCATGGGCCCCAAGTGCAGAAAGTGCCTCCCTAAAGTTGGGCATGGTCATGGTCCTGTCTAGAAGGCACAATACTTGGTGTCAACAGTGTGTTCCTTAAAGCCCTCCTTTCTCCAGAGAAAGCATTCACAACCCGTTCTATTTGGCCCCACACAGTAGGTTCTGCATCTGGTCACTCCCCTCGGGATGCTCCTCTGTGGGCACCCACATCTGAGCAGAGTGCTCTGTGCTTCTTCACCTGTCACCCTCACACCTATGCAGTGAGGCCACACCCCCATCCCTGCGCCCCTCTATCCTTACAACCTGTGTTGGTTTCATTCCTACTCAGTCTTAGAACAGGACTTTATACTGGTGCCTGTGAGATTTCATCTGGCTTAATTCCATTCGTCATTCCAGATGGTGGAGACTTCTTTATAGGACATAACGAGGGCAAAAAATTGTGCAAGATTGACAGGTCCAGACCGGACTCTACATCCCACCCTTAGAAAGTTCTCTCTCTCTCTCTCTCTCTCTCTCTCTCTCTCTCTCTCTCTCTCTCT
>JANHMN010000479.1:0-19808 GCA_030674055.1 Rhabdomys pumilio
AGAGAGAGAGAGAGAGAGAGAGAGAGAGAGAGAGAGAGAGAGAGAGAGAACTTTCTAAGGGTGGGATGTAGAGTCCGGTCTGGACCTGTCAATCTTGCACAATTTTTTGCCCTCGTTATGTCCTATAAAGAAGTCTCCACCATCTGGAATGACGAATGGAATTAAGCCAGATGAAATCTCACAGGCACCAGTATAAAGTCCTGTTCTAAGACTGAGTAGGAATGAAACCAACACAGGTTGTAAGGATAGAGGGGCGCAGGGATGGGGGTGTGGCCTCACTGCATAGGTGTGAGGGTGACAGGTGAAGAAGCACAGAGCACTCTGCTCAGATGTGGGTGCCCACAGAGGAGCATCCCGAGGGGAGTGACCAGATGCAGAACCTACTGTGTGGGGCCAAATAGAACGGGTTGTGAATGCTTTCTCTGGAGAAAGGAGGGCTTTAAGGAACACACTGTTGACACCAAGTATTGTGCCTTCTAGACAGGACCATGACCATGCCCAACTTTAGGGAGGCACTTTCTGCACTTGGGGCCCATGAGGAGAACACCACTCAGAGCAGAAGTGTTTAGTTGACATTTGGAAAGCAGCACTCCTTCATGAGTAAGGTACTGCCCTTCAAATTCGAGGAGCTCCTGGGAACTCTATCTCAGGAAGCTTCTTAGGACTCCTGGAAAGAATTCCCTTAACCTTGAATGGATTAAAGCAGAGATGGATAGTCAAGTCTCCTGGCTGTGCAACAGGAGATTCTTGAAACAGAAAAACGGCAGGAAGGTTTTTGTGGGGGACTAATAGACTTATAACTATTTGAAAATTATTTTCATTTTTATTTTATGTGAAGATGTGCCTGCATGTATGCACACGCACTGTGTATATGTAGTGCCCATGGAGGCCAGAAGAGGGAGTCCCATCCCCTGGAACTGGAGCTAGAGATACTTGTGAGCCACCCCAAACAGGTGCTGGGAACTGAACCCAGGTCCTCTGCAAGATCAGCGAATGTTCTTTAACCACTGAGAAATCTTTCCAGCTTCCCACTCCAACCCCTGAAGTTCACTAATCTCAGAGATGGCAACTATCACTCAGGGAGCTTATACTTGTGCCAAGTATTGAGTTCGATGCTTTACATACCTGATTAAGGCTAAGGTTCAAAATAATCTGTCAAAGTGTATATTGTTACCCTTAATTTACAGATGAAGAAATGGAGACTCAGAGATTAATTGTTCATAGTTATCCAGTTAAGAAATGGGGCTAGAGTTTGTACTTGGGAGCACATGGTTCTTTGGCTCTTCTGGAGCATTGTGGGAGGGAGGACCCATGAGTCCCCCACTCTCCCACTGTTAAAGGCAGTAGGGTACCAGTCAATACCAAACCCACAGTCAAGGAGACTTGTGGGAAGAGGCAGACTGGGAAGGAGATAGAACCATAGCTTCCAATGCTATTGTCTGGTGAGTGGTGGGTGTCTCACACACCAAGACATCATACCCTTCCAGCTGGTGATGCTGAGGCTAAAGATCTCCTCCCCTAGGACCAGGGTGGCTACTCCAACTCTGAAGGACTAGAATCTTATGCTGCTCCATTCCTTGAACTATCATCACAAATTCACAGTTCTCTCAGGAGAATGGTGCTCTCAAAAGAACAGACACTGACTGAGCCTGCCTCTTTAGATGAAAGGAGGTGAGTCTGAGTCTGAGTCTGTTTTACCTCCCCACCATGATGCTTTGATTTGGTCCTGATGTTGATTTTGAGGATTCATAATCACCCCCTAGGATTGCTCACATGGAGTCACTGTCAGAGCAGGTTTCCTGGGAGTAGCAGAGACGCTGATGTACTAGGAATTGTGATCTTTGAATCATCCATTTATTACATAACTAATCGGTACCACAGAGCTTGGGTGTTCACTGTATGGCGCCATAGACTGGGGCCACGCCTCTTCATTGCTGGAATAGCTTGCCTGGCTGGCTCCTGAAGCATTTGGAGATACTAGCTTACCTGCAAGAACCAGTGTCTTCCCTCTTGCCTAATGATGGCCATTTCCTACCTGTTGGTAACGTCTCTCTACAGTGTGAGAATGTGCTTGTGGGCTAATGTTGTATATTGAGAAATTACCATGAATTTCTCTGGAGCCACCCTTGCCTACAATGCCTCATACTCATACCTAGAATTACACTCTGCCTATTATCAGAGGGTGAACCCCTGTCCTCACGGCGAACTCAATTATAGGCAGGGATCAAATCTTGACCCCTTTCAGGTCCTCAGAGATTCGATTTATTTTTGGCATGATCATTTTTTTGTTTCTGAATCATCTCCCTGTGTATATGCGTTCTAGTCCTCTCAACACCATTCCACTATGTCCCACCTTTGCCATTCACATAAGGCCAGCAAATTATCACCAGTTCCCACTGTGACCACACTGACCCAGCAGGAGGGGGAGTAAGCACACCAAGGCTTGACTGACACCAAGCAGCACCCAACCGTAATGCTCCCTTTTAAGATTATATTCCAGTGTGTGGCTGGGAAAATGTGAGTGTGTCAATAAAAAGGCAGCATGCTTTTATTTTTCTAGAACATGCTAATATTTCACTGGGATTCAGCAACCTCAGACTGTTTTGAAGCCATTAAAATAAAATGCTGGAAGCCAGGCAATGGTGGCACATGCCTTTAATCCCAGTACTCTGGAGACAGAGGCAGGCAGATAACTGAGTTCAAAACCAACAGCCAGGGCTACATAGAGAAACTCTGTCTTAAAAAACAAAACAGAATAAAGCAAAGAAAGCTGCTGGAAAGGAGAGAGGAAGGCAGGGTGACACACTAGCCCAAACCCACAGTTGATTCTGATCCTCAGATTCTCCATATCTCCAGTGGAGCAAGTTGGGCCCGGTTCTGTGAAGGCCTCTTCTTATCCCATTGCACAGTGCACCCTGTACCTTTCTCTAGGACCCTGTTACTAAATGTCATGTATGGTGGGTTGATGTTGAGTCATGGAAGGGCTGAGGGAGGCTGGATCTCTGAATCACTAACCCAAGGGCTCAGGAAGTGCGCTGCACTGGGCCCCTGTCCTCTACTGTTAGAGGGACAACTGAGTTCTAAAGCCCCTCTCAGTGCAGGAGTAGTTTCTGCCTGAGACAATGGCTGGAGACACCTCCTGATGGTGCATTATGCTCGGTTTCAAGTTTGACAGTGTTAAATGCCTCTAAGTCCAGGGTAACCTGAGAGATGGCCTTTTAATCACTCCTTGCTCAATGTCTCATATTACACAGCCACAAAACTCCCAGCCTAGGTCGTTGTCAGATAGGCTGAATAGTTGGTGAATAGTTCAAGTGCTTAGCCTGCAATCCATAAGGGTGTCGTGAGGTGTTCTCTATGGCGTTCTATTAGAAAAATGAGGAGACCTGACAGGGGAGATATCACCTCTTTACTCATTCTCAACCGAGACAGCCTTGCTGGCTGGAACATGAGTCATCACCTGTCACCTGATGTAGAGAATTCCAGAGAACACTACTTCCTCATTAGGTCATTGGTTCTGGATACTCCAGGGAGAAGAACTTTTTTTAAAAAAAAAAAAAAAAAAAAAAAAACAGAGGTTTGCTAATGGCTGGACTATACCTGCAGAACAAATTCCTAGGAGTGGAAAGGTTAGGTCAAAGGCATGTACATTTATACTGTACTGTCTGTGCCACATTTTAGGTCTATCAGCAGTGTAGATGAACAACTGCTTTTCTACACCTTTGCAAATAAAATGTGCTTTTTAAACTTGGCCCCTTTCTAAGTGGAAATAGTAGAGTCAACAATGAGCTGTGACATCACTTATCTCTGGACACTGTCTGGAAGAGGAAACCCGGCTTCTGTAAATGTTGCCCCAGAGTTCACTCCTGCTGCTCTGAATCTTGAGGATGGAACAGGGTAGAGGTGGGGAAGATGGAGCAAACGACAATAAGGGGAAGAGGCAAGATGGGAAACAGAAAGCAAACAGAAGGGATGAAGAGAAAGAGGAAGAGGAACAGCAGAGAAGTGGACAAACCAGGACAAAAGGCAGGAAGTTACAGTCCTTGGCTTCCCAGCCACACTTCTGCCTTCTCTCTACTTTACTGACCACACCAGCCAATGCACTCCTTCCCACCAGGACTCCACTTCCTCTAAACAAGGAGTCCTGATGCAGACAGTCCATCTCCCCTGCCACTCTCAGATCTCTGGCTATGAAAGCATCTGATGTCCAAGAAGTCTTTGTTAGCAATTTTGCCAAGTTCAGAGTCATGGAAGCTGCAGTGTGTCACAGTGTGTCACACAGTGCACCCTTTGTCCACACATCTTCACTTGCAAATGTTCATGGCAGTGAACCAGGGGTCTGTTTCAAGGCCTCTGGTTTCAGATGGCTTTTGTTTTGTTTTGTTTTGTTTTGTTTTGTTTTGTTTTGTTTTATGGTTTTGGGGGTTGCCAAGGTGGAAGGAGGATACAAAGGGATGGAGAGATAAGTGGAGTTGGGGTGCATGATGAGGAATTAATGGAGAATCAATAAAAAGTTTTTTTTTAAGTATTTGACAAACCGAGTCACCAAGATAGGATGTCTAGTATTCATAAGCTGTAACACATGCTAGTTTCAAGTTTCATGATAGCAATAGTTTTTGAGTCCCTTGTGCTCCTGTAAGCAACTCCTTCTTTCATATTCTGGTAAGGAAGAAGAAAAGGAGGAAGAGGAGAAGGAAGAGGAGGAGGAAGAGGTGTTCTTCGAGTATAAAATGCTCACCACGTTTTGAAAGAAAATATAAAAATATCTACATTGGTACATTTTATACATACTGATTAAATATCAAAATAATAACTATTTGATTGTGTTATATTAAATAAAAGGATCTGTTAGTAATTAGCTTCTTCTATGGTTGTTTTTAACGTTTAAAAATGTGGCAAAAGAAAACTTAGATGTGCAGCCCATGCTGTACTTGGGCTGCACAGTATGGCTCTCAAGACTTAACTTACATTTCTGGTCATGACAGCTGCCACAGCAGAGGGTGGAAAGTCAACGAGAGAATGAGGGATGGATGTATTCTCTCAGTGCACACACCAGCAGGGTGAGTTGAGTGAGTGTGCCCAGGGGCCTGTGTGAAGATGGTTAGAACAAGCTCAACCTCAGGTAGTTCATTAAGTAGTATTCTAGCCTCCCATTTCACAACCAAAGATTCAGGCAATTTCTTCCCTTAACTGTACATTTAACCACATACGCAACCTTCTACTTGAAGAAGATGAGAAAGAGGCCAACAGCCACATATGTTCCATGGTACACCCATGGTGCTATGGTATCTTTTTTTTTTCTTCCTTTGTGTAGCCCTGGCTGTCCCGGAGCCTACTTTGTAGACCAGGCTGGCCTTGAACTCAGAGATCCGCCTGCCTCTGCCTCCCAAGTGCTGGGATTAAAGGTGTGTGCCTACTCGTCTTAAGTGCTGTATGCTTCTTTCCTTCCTTTGCAGGGGCTCAGAGTCTGAAATGTGGGGAGCTAAGGCAGGATTGCACTTAGGGGCTCGTGAAGCCTCTTTTCGCCTCACTTAGAATTTGGTGGCGTCATAATCAAGTAAAACCTTGTGGGCTGCTGCCCATTGCTTTGTTTCTTAACTTTTTTTTTTTTTTTTTAAGGCAAGGTCTTGGTTTAGCCTTGACTGGTCAATCCTCTTGCTTTATCCTCCCAAACGCCAAGACAATACATGCACCACCTTCTCCAATTAGTTCTGGATCCTTTAACTAGTTAATTAGACACCAACAGAGAGTCAAATTTGACACTTTCGTCAATGACCACATTCGTTTGTTTGTTTATATTTTGAAGACAGGATGTCTGCATAACACAGGCTGGCCCTGAGTCTGTGATCTTCTGCCGTAGCCTCCTAAATGCTGGCCTTAAGGGTGTGTGCCTCCTTGCTGGCCCAAGTAGCATGCCTCTAATAGCTCAGTGCTGTGTCGGCTCTGAGCTTTGCTCCCTTCCACCCTTGTAGGAATTTGGTGATGATTTCAGGGCAGGCTCTCCCTCCCATTTGCACCCTTAGCCTTCAAGGGCTCACAAGGAGTCTGCCTCTCCGAGAAGGAGAGTACTTCTCAACGGTTTCATAATATAAGTAGATCGTTAGTCTTTACTGAGGGTCGTGCATGTCGGGTTAATGCGTGGCATGTGACATATCCTTTCTAAAGTCCGTTCTTAGGTCTTTGTAGTTCTTCCTGTACATTACAGCCAGAAAATCTTGGCCTGTTTGTGTCACTGCACTGCATCTTAGAGACAGCTTTTACTGAGCAAACTAAGGAACCAACACACAAACAAACAGATAAAAACTAAAGCCAACCCCAGCTGCTCACGGTAGCAACATTGTAAGTACGGAAAGAGCACACCACTGAAACTTTTAGCATAGTCTTATTTGCGCCCTTCTGACCTTCCTCAAGCCCTTGCTCTCCCGTATGGGGTTTGCTGATAAGAAAGAGCAAAGATTTAAATTTCCTTTCATGGTTTAGATTCCTTCTGGCTCTGTGGCTCTATGGTTAGTGAGTCTAATGTAAAGACAGTCTGAGATTAGGTGTGAAAATTGGAAAAAAAAAAAAAAGAAAAAAAAGGATGAGAAGGGAGACGGAACACACACCATAGCCAGTTTCCCAACAGCCTCATGTGAGGTGCAGTTGAAGCAGCTTGTATATCGTGGAGCAGTGCTGGGGCCCTCTCTCTCTACCTCCCTCCCAGTCCAAAACCCATCAACCAGGCTTGAGCCCACATCTGATCTCTGTTAGCTTACAGGCTATTCCACTAGGCCACGCCCAGGGACGAGCAACTGCTTATGTCACCATTAACTGCCACTGCCTGCCACTGCCAGGTGCTTCTGGAGAGGGCAATTTATAACAGGACTGCCCCCAACTCCAACTCTCTGTGTTCTCATGTGTTTCTGCCTGGTCTCTCTCTCCCGCTTTCTGTCCTCTGTACACTCCTCCAATCTCTCCTGCCCACCTTCCCGCTCCTTTCTCTGCCCTCATGGTTTTACTCCTGTCTGTCTGTCGGTCTACATCAGCCTCTACAATCTCTCCAGGCCCTCACTCTCTTCCCCTACCCCAAATAGTCTCCCGTTATTCCAGATCTGTTGCATGGCACACTCACTGGGGGGTAGGGGAGGCAGACCTAGGCGTGGTCCGATGGGCCCGCCCGCCGGATACCCTGTAGCCCATTATATTTCATAACTCTCCATTTTTATTTTTCCCTTTGTACTAGGGTTTGTGACAGTTTAAGATCTTAGCCAAAGCTATCAAAAATTTCACTTCTAATGAGACTCATCTGATTAAACTTTAAATTTTTTTTTTGAGAGTTTCATATATGAGTACTGTATTTGCATCATTCCTGGTCTAACCTCTAATTCCACCCATGGCCCCCACTCCATCTCAAATTCATGACCTCTTAATTTTAATGACCAGAATTTCTTATGATTTCATGTTACCCAACGACTACATTGACCGTTACAAGGTCTGTCTGTGAGCTACCGATGGTTTTCCTTTCCTTTTCTTTTTGAAGTTGAGTTATTTTCTTACATTCTTTGTCTCAGTCACATGGCTGAGATTTTTGAGAGTATTTTATTGAGTACTTTCTTGACAAATTCCTCAAATAGGCTATACGGGTAGTATTCCTTCAGCCCCCGAGTGCTTTCCTTTTGCCTGTAAATAATGGGATTTTGGCTAGGAAAAGATTTTCAGATCATAATTCATCTCTCCCCCAACAACCTATAAAAATGGCTTATCTCCCAAGAGCCTCTAGCAGTGTTAACAGATAGTCTCTTGTTTGTTTGTTTTAGAGACAGGAGCTCTATACATACCCAAGGCTACCTTAGAACTTGCTATGTGGAAGGCTAGCCTTGAGCTCAAAAAGATCCTCCTGTCTCTGCCTCCCTAATGCTGGGATTCAAGGCAAGTGCTAGCATGCCCACCCCTAACAGTCTACTGATGCAAGTTCCTACTCAGCTTTCTTTATCAACAAGTTCTTTTTCTGGCCAATGAATGATTTACTTACCATTAGAGCCAAGAGATTTTTGCCAAGATTTGTGATAGAAACCTGTAATCCCAGCTATATAGGAAGCTGGTTGCAAGTTTAAGGACAGCCTAAGATCAAAATAAACAAGTTTACAAGGGCCTAAGGATACAGCTCCGTGGCAGAGCACTTGGCTAAAGTGCAGGGGGCCTTAAATTCAATCCCTAGTAACACACACACACACACACACATACACACAACACACACACAGGAGACAGAAAAGATTCATAGAATACTTCTTTGCATTGTGTCTTTACATTAAACTCACCTGGATCTAAACCAATTTTTTCTTTCTTTAGTTTTGTGTTCTGGAAAGATTATTATGAGATTAAGTGTCCATCTGGCAGATTCTCTGTCCTCTATACATATGATTCCATGTTTAGCCTATTTGTAGGTGTAGGGGCCAGAGGTTGACATATGGCCTCCTCCTCTGTCACTCTCTACCTATTATTAGTAGTATTAGTATTAGTATTATTAGTAATAGTAGTAGTAGCAGTAGTAGTAGCAGTAGTATTTTGAGAGTCTCACTATGTAATCCCTGGCTAGTCTGGTATTCACTCTATAGAGCAGGCTGAGCCTTAATCTCACAGAGCTCTCTCTGCCTCTGTCTCCTGAGGGCAGGGGTTAGAAGCAAGCACCACCACCGTCCAGCACTTCCTGTCTTAGTTTTTGGGACAAGGTCTTGTCCTCATCAATTGGCTAGCCTGTCTGGCCAGTAAGGGTTAGTGTGTGTGTGTGTGTGTGTGTGTGTGTGTGTGTGTGTGTGTGTATGCATGTGTGTTGCACATACATGCAAGAGTGTGTGCATGTGTGTGCATGCGTGTGCGTGTGTGCGTGGGAGCTAGGCATCCACACGCAGGCTGTCAAGCTCATGAGGCAGGCACTCTACCAACTGAGCCATTTCTCAGCTTCATAGCTTCATTTCTCATTATCCAACCACATCTCTTTCAAAGTCCTCATCACGCTCCCTAACGTGCACCCTCCACTGGGTCTGAGGTTTACTTTTGTCTCCCATTCATTCCGCCTTGTGTTAACCACATCCTCTGATCAAAAATGTAGTGTCTTTCTTGTAAGTTACACATGCCCTTTGTTTGCAGTCTTTCTGCCTGGTGGACATGTCATACCAGCTGCTAGAATTCTTCAAGCAGCCATGGCCCAGCTGCCACAATAATTTGAACCAGCAGTCATTGGGGCTAGAAGCCAAGATTTTTCTTTTGAAAATTTTTGGTGTGTGTGTGTGTGTGTGTGTGTGTGTGTGCTTTCATATAAGCTATAAGCGTGCTAACCTTTCTTTCTGTGTCACTGGCATTGATAGAGTTGATCAGGTTTTCCCAGAGATGGCCAGTCACTGTAAGGGAGTGAGGTGGCCGGTCGGGATCCCTTATCCCCAAGTGCAGAGCAAACTGCTCTCTCTTAACAGTGTTGGTCTCTGCGTTCGGAGGCTGAG
The DNA here is from genome assembly GCA_030674055.1 of Rhabdomys pumilio. Taxonomy (NCBI): domain Eukaryota; kingdom Metazoa; phylum Chordata; class Mammalia; order Rodentia; family Muridae; genus Rhabdomys; species Rhabdomys pumilio. The sequence continues at coordinate 9,477 of JANHMN010000479.1, forward strand.
TTGACAGGGACACAGTGGCTTGTAGCTACACCTGTAGAGCCCCGGTGACTACACAGGTGGTTATGTTCCCAGAATTCTCCAGGACTGGGCAGGTCCAGGCCTGCTGGCCTGAGTCAGCAGGGCTGTGCAGGGCAGAATGCCCACCCCTTCATTCTGCAGCTTCCGGTCAGTTGTCAAAGACAGAGCAGCAATACATTTCTCCCTGTGTTTCTGTCCCTTTCAAATGATCTATGAAAACAAGGAGGGGGGGGGGAGCAGCTAAGTTTGAACCAAAGTTCAAAACCACAGTTTTCTAAGAAAATAATATTGGAGCCGGGCGGTGGTGGCGCATGCCTTTAATCCCAGCACTTGGGAGGCAGAGGCAGGTGGATTTCTGAGTTCGAGGCCAGCCTGGTCTACAGAGTGAGTGCCAGGACAGCCAGGGCTACACAGAGAAACCCTGTCTCAAAAAAACAAACAAACAAAAAAATATTGGAAAGAAAATTTTCCATTATCTTCTCAATGCATCGTTTCCCTCCACCACTGCTTCTGTAGCTGGTAGCAATGGTCGGTCGGTTTGTACCTGCTGGATGGCCTGTGGGGCCTATTGCAAAAACCTGGGGGAAAACTTTCTGTTGGACAGCTACACTTGGAAAAAAAATGATTAGTAGGTCCTGAACCACAGCTCTCGAACTCCAAATACTCCTAATGGGCTCTCTCTCTCTCTCTCTCTCTCTCTCTCTCTCTCTCTCTCTCTCTGCCTCCCTCCCCCTCCCCCACTTCCCTACGAAGTCTCATCTTCCTCCATCCATGAAAGCATCTAGTAATGTAGCCCCTACTGGCCTTGAACTCACCATCCTCCTGCTGTGCTATTGGCATACATAATGATTGCTGCTACACAGTTAGAAACTATGGGACCTCAAAGTCAGGGTGGTGGGGGGTTGGGGGCTGGGGTGGGGCTACAGGTCAGGTGGCTAGTTTCAAAGAGAGCTGGATACCCTGTGCTCAGTACCATCTATGCTGAGTCAGCACATTTGGAAATGGTCCTTGGCCGATACAGAACCAGCTGATCATTAAAATAAGAGCTCAAAATACTGTGCTAGGTGAGACTCCTTAAGTGTTGCCCTGCATCTCCTTCCACAACAGTTTTAAAAAGAGGGGCCTATGACTCCGGCCCTTGGGAGGGGAGGTGGGGAGAAGGTCAGGAGGTCAAGGCCACACTCAGCTACAGGGAGAGTCCTAGGCAAGTCTGGGTGACAAGAGACACAGTCTCAGAACAAGCAATAGCAACAACAACAAATGGGGCATCAGTCCAGGTGTTCTTGAGAGTCAAGAGATAAGGTCTCACCTGTCACTTTGCTTTTAAACCAAACACAGAAGGCCAGAGTCACGTTAGGGAACTGCAGATTAAAACTACTTTATGATTCCACTTTATTCCAGACATAATGACTATTATCAAGACTGTAAATGACAGACAGCAAAACGGGCATAAATGTGGGGTATGAGAAACTTGTACATTCACTGGTGTGTGTGTGTCTGAGTGTGTGTCTTATGTGTGTGGTGTATTTATAAGTGTGTGTGTATATATGTGTGAGTATGTGTATGTATGTGTGTGTATGTGTGTATATGTATGTGTGTCTTGTGTATAAATGTGTGTATGTGTCTGTGTATGTCTGTGTATGTATGTATGTGAGAGTATGTGTCTATATGTGTATGTGTATGAGTGTGTGTGTAGTATTGAGACAAAGTCTATGTAGCTCTGGATGGCCAACAAACTCACAAAGACCTGTTTCTATATCCTAAGTGCTGAGGCTAACGATGTGTCCACCAGGCCTGGCTCCCCTATACACTGTTATAAAAACTGGTGCAATCACTTTGGAAATCAGTCTAGAGGGTTCTCATAAAACTAGAACTGGAACTGCCATGTGGCCCACCCTACATATGCCCAAAGGGCTCCAGGTTTTGTTTCAGAGAAACCAGCCAGTCTATGTTCACTGCCACATTATTCACAACTAGAGAATGGGGTTGCCTAGATTCCCATCAAAAGAGAAACTAACGTAATGCACAACACACAGTTTTACTCATCTGTAAAGAAAAGTGAAATTACAACATTCTTGGGGGGGAAATGGATGGACCTGGAAATAATTATATTAAGCAATGTAACACAGCAAGACAAACACTGCATGCTCCCTCTTGTATGGATTATAGAGCTTTAGGTTTTTATAGTTGTGTGCTTAAACTGGAATTTCTGAAAAAATCTGGAAGTGAAAAAAGTATCAGTGAGTGTGTGTGTGTGTGTGTGTGTGTGTGTGTGCGCGCGCATGTGTATAAGGTGGGAGTGTAGTGTGTGTGTGAGGCGGAAGTGTGTGTGTTGGACTGAGCGAAGGCTTTAAGGATTGGTAAGATGGTGACTAAATGCTTGTGGTATAAAAATAGAGAAGGAAGAAGCTGGAGAAATGGCTCTGTGACTAAGAGAGTTTGCTTCTCTTGCAGAGGTTTGGTTCCCAGCAGCCACGTCAAGTGACTTCTGCATGTGTTGTATATACATAGTATACTTTCCTACACACACACACACACACTCACACATTCACACACAGATAAAAATAATTTTTAATTTTTTAAAAAATTTACAGAGTAATACATTGCTAGAGGTGGCCAGGTCTAACTAAACAGGGACGGGAGAGATGAAATATGGGGGAGGGCTAGCCTAAACTAAGGATATAAATAGTTACATGGAAGTCCACTACTTTACAAGTTAATTAAAAATATTAAAAAAAAAAAAAGACTTTGATAGTAAGTCCCATGCTGATCCCAAAAGTCTTGGGTTATCAAGCAAAACTCCCAGTGCTGGGTATGAGGGAATGTCCCTAGGAGTCATTGAGCAAGGCAGCTCTGTAGGCATCCAAAATGCTACAGGTTATGGCTGCTGCTTGCGGTTAATAGGATATAGCTGAAGACACCATATGTTGGTTACAGAATACAGAGAAATCCTGCTGTGATTGACCTGGAAGCTTCTCCTCCATTGTCTAGCATTCGTAATGCTAACAGTTGCTATGTAGCAGCTGGCAGAGCAAAGTCAGTAGTAGTCTTCCTCAGCTTTAGACCTTGCACTCGACCATACCAACTTGCCAGGCAAGGGGATGCTTATTGGTGCAATGTTGGCACAGCTGTAGGTTATAACCAACTGATTTCTGGTTAGGCCCATGGCAGAGTTTATTTGTGGTAACTGTGGACATAGACAAAGAGGCCCACACTTTAGGTCACTAGGGATCAGCCAAGTACTTTTGTCACGCTACTTGGACATATTGCCAACTTGCCTCTTAAATCTTTGTCTATACCCATAGACTAGTTCTGTCTTCAACTGTGACCAAAGAAGCTTCTCGTTTTACAGTAAACAGAGATTAAGGCTCAGTCTCTTGGCTATGTGTCAGGGTGCTGAGGGCAGATTACTGTTGAATGCTCAATATTAAATGAAACACTCATATCATTCCTCCCCGGCCTCAGCAACATCACAGGAGATGAGACGGAAAGACTGTAAGAGCAGAATGATAGGGAAGTCCCATGGGAATGACCTAGCCATGACACTCAGGAACTCACAACAAATACAGTGGCTTGCATAAGACAACCAGTCAGAGGTGGGGAGAGGCACTTGTGGGCCCTACCTTGCCCAGGGGTGCTACTGGCCATCAAGGCTGTAAGAAAGGAAGTCATTCTCTTTGGTGGGGTAGTCACTAGTAAGTTACTCATACTTCAGGGGCTAGTTTCCCATCCATGCCTGCACAAGCCGCCCTGTGAAATCCAGAGGGTCCCAAAGCAAAAACAAAGTCAAACCCAAAGACATGGAAAGATTGATGGAGACTTGGTAGGAGGGAGAGAGGGAGTGGGGATGAAGAGGAGAGAGAATGGAGAAACAAAGGTGACAGAGAGGTACCATACCCATGTATGGAATTGCCAAAGAATGAAAGATTAACAACTCGTTTTAACCAAGAAGAAAAAGAGGGGGGGGCAATGGGGCCAAGGTTCTCAAATAAACAGAAAAATATGGAGGTGTCAGGCCCAGGCATGTTTACAGATAAATATCTTCAAGCTTTTAAGGAACAGAGGATAGCTGATTTCTTTCCTTTCCTTTTGTTTTCTTTTTTCTTTTGTTGTTGTTTTCTTGGACATGTTTTCTCTGTCTGAGCCCTGGCTGTCCTGGACTTGCTTTGCAGATCAGGCTGGTCTCCAACTCTCAGAGATCCACCTACCTCTGCCTCCCAAGTGCTGGGACTAAAGGCGTGTGTCACCATGCCCAGCTCTTATTTGTTGTTATCTTTATTTTTTGTTTTTGAGATACAGTTGGGACTGTATGTATCAGTGACTCTCAACCTTTCGTGTGTGTTTGTGGTGGGTGTCTGTGTGTGTGCGCGAGAGAAGAATTCTCCTTCTTGAGAATTCAAGTCAGAATCTTTGGTTTCACCCAGTATTGCTGGAACTCTGGGTGGAAAATGTGTCATTACAAACTCTAAAGACATGTGTCATGACTTTAGTTTCTTCTTCATGCCCTCCTAAGCCCAAATGTTTCACTTCTGTGACTCCACCCTGCTGAATTTGGCCCCTGGAGATGCCTTTCTTTACAAGTTTCTTCAGCAAGAGGCCAATGGGCATCATCAGAAGGCAGAATCAGCTCTCAGCTCTGAATTCCTCCCTCCCTTTCTCTCTTATGAGATAAAATACATATTAAGAGAAGTCGTAACACAGGGATATTACTCCCACATGGAAATCACACTCATTGTGTGAGACAACTCACCATGAATGGAGATCCAGCCACACTGGGGATGGTACCTGCTTCTGACATCATTGACCTTGTCCCATTCAGTTATCCATGACACCCCCACCCCCAACCCTGTCCTAAAATCTTTTCCAAGATTCTCCTATGAGAATTTCATTCTTATTTGGAAAGAGAAAGGAGTGACCCATCACCACACTTTCTGTACCTCATCTAATGAGCCCCACCCAGGGGAGGACTTCAATGTTCACCTTTGTATATAATGATAAACTGGGTTTCAGAGAGATCAAGAAAGCTAACCAGAGTCCCAGGCTCACCAAGAAGTCCACATAACCTCAGGATTGAAAGCTTATCTTCTTGGATTTTGTAAATTATTTTGTAGTGTGTAAGTATTTTGCCTGCATGCATATCTTATTTCAGAGGCCAGAAGAGGATGTCATATTCCCTGGCATTGGAGTTACAGATGGTTATGAGGAAACTACATGGCTGCTGGGAAGGTTCTCTGGAAGAGAAGCCAGTGCTTTTGTGGCTGAGCCATCTCTCTAAACCCTTCCTGGATGTTTTCACTCTTTAGATATAAACAGCTCCCAAAGATTCTGTCCTGTGCTTTGTCTGTTGGTCCTGTAATTATGATCAGCGCATTCACACTACTGAAACAACCCTCAAGTATCTTTCACTTCAAGTATGCAAAAGTAGCATCTTGCTATATATATATATATAGCCCAGGCTGAGCCTCAAACTTGTGATGTGTTTCAGCCTCCCAAATGCTAGAACCACAGGCATGGGCCATGATGCCAGGCCTAGTCCATCATCCCTTCTAACCCTACTCCCTTTTCATGCTCCAGTGTTTGCATCAGAATCAACTAGACTTTGGCTGTCAGTCCTGAGAAGAGGTACCAAGTCCCAGGATTTGTGATTAGATAGGTCACATAATTACAATGGGAGGTGTGGTCTTCAGGGGAGGCTGGTGCACAGATCCTCAACCCTTCCAAGGACACTCTAAATTGGTTAAGTCATGTAATTATATCTTCATGCTATTAACACGGATGTCTTGATGACTAACCGTCTAAACAGCATAACCACATGAAAACATCCCCCAGACAGCTAGGCTCTGCCAGCCTCTTCCAGAACTGAGGAAGGCTGTGTGAAGGCTTAGTACATACTGGTTCTTAGGCTTTGGCTCTGTATTTTTTTTTTTTCTCAAGACAGGGTTCCTCTGTGTAGCCCTGGCTGTCCTGGAACTCACTCTGTAGACCAAGCTAGCCTCTAACTCAGAAATCCACCTGCCTCTGCCTCCCAAGCGCTGGGAAATGGCTCTGCATTTTAACTACTAAAATCTCTTCCACAGAATCCAGTTCAAGCCTGTAGAACAAGAACATATGGGTTTATGTACTGAGAGGCAAGGTCTATCCCTGAACCGGGAGGTTGATTAGGCTTGCCTAGCTAGCTAGGCAGCTTGCTCTGGGGAACACACAGACACACGACTTTTGGGAATGCCTTCAGCTTGGATGAAGCCTGCTGGGACAGTGTGTGGGATGCAGCTCACCACCTCAGGCAGCAAGACCATTCCAGTCCTTCCTCAGGACTGATTTACCTTCCTGATCTGTGGAAGGCAGAGCTCAAGAATGAGCTCCCACAGGGAACTCTGGGTCAGTCATCAAGGGGCCAGTCATTCTCTAAGTGCAGCCACAGCAGAATCTGGCCCCACCCAGAATGATTAATGAAGATGTGTGGGTGAGGTGCCTGTTCTTCATGTTCGCCAGCCCTGTATTATAGCCTGTAACCAAAGCAGGTTAGCCCCACTTTAAATCCAGTGTCAGCCAAATGAAAGGGGAAAAAAAGTTTTTTAATCCCAGTACTCAGGAGGCAGAGGTAGGCGGAGTCTCTGAGTTTGAGGCCAGCCTGGTCTACAGAGTGAGTTCCAAGACAGCCAAGGCAGAGAAACACTGTCTCAAAAAAAACCAAGAAAGAATAAGGAAAAGAAAGAAAGAAAACCAATATGGCAACATGTCTGAGAGAGCATGTCAGACAGGAAGTAAACAAAGCCACACCGTTACTCAAGTTGCTTGTATTCAAATTTTTATTCTCTCAACAAAAAAACTTAAGACAATGATTTTAAATAATAAAACATGATATATTCTAGACACTTAATTGTTTTCTTTTTAAAAAGACAGTTTATTATAAATTTGGATTCCTACAGTTCTGGTGTGGTGCTTTGACACTTACAGTATTTCTTACTATGTTATCTTCACTGCAAACTTGCTAAACAAAGAGTTGCTCTCTGTGTACTAGACATTTCGCTTTAAGGAAATACTTCATGACCACATAAAACACACACATACAGAACATTTGTTTTGTTTTGTTTTTTTTTTAAAAAAAATATTTACAGAAGTCTGTCCAGCCACTTGGATTTTGTTTCTTTGCCCACACTGAGATCAACAAAAAAGCTAAATAGTCAGCAAGATTTCACTTCAGCAGTGCAAAGAAGGCATCCACCAAACTCCACTAAACAAACCGACGAACGACTAACGTGCTCAGCGAAAGTCAACTCGTGAGAGAGTAATGTAAAAAACAAACACGCAGTGGGTCATAACTAGACTGGTTTTCACTGTGCAGCTTTCCTCAGGGAATAATATCACCCATTTCACAGAAAAAAAAAAACAAAACAGGAATATGCATCCAAGCCTTTGCTAATGAAGAAAATGCCCTTCAAACAAATTCATCATAAGGCAAGGGGGATGGGAGGGGAAGGGGAGGAGAAAGACAGGGAAGGAAACGCCATTTGGCCCAGAAAAATGTAAATACATTGTGTATTTATAGTATATACACATTTACAGATATATTGCAATTTAGACTGTATAGTCATTAGGCAAATGGACTGGCTCAGTAAGATAAAAATGTTCTCTATAAATAGGAAGTTATTGCTAATAGGCTACACACTATGCTGAGATGGAAGCCATAGTAACACAGGATGTGAAGCTGCCATAGTGCTGGGGTTAACAGCAAGCATCAGATGGATAACATGCCATCAAATTCAGAAGGATGAGCCAAATGCTACTTAAAAAGACAAGGGGGGAAAAGGCCGATGCACTGTCCCTTACATTTTTGCTTATTTTAAACAGAAGTCCAGTTCACCACAAGGTAAGCATAGGCTGACAAGCAGGCTTAGCTGCATGATGGAGAGAGGGAAGTACAGCATGCATTTACAACTAGGCTGGCCTAGTCTACTGTCATACAAACTGAATAAAAAAATCCAATTTAAATAAGACTAGACTGTTTAAAAAAAAAAAAAAGGAAAACAAAACAAACAAAAAACCAACAAACACACACACACACACACAGTAGACTTAATCTGATACTGATTGATTTCAAGAGTCAACCTCATCACGTCCTCTAATTCTCTACTGCAATATATTTGCCAATAGCTAGAATATTTTTACTCACTTAAAAAAGATATTAAATACTTGTATCATGAAATTACATTCTTATTAACAATACAGACATACTGGGTAAGAAAATAGCTCCTGTGTGAATGGTGTCTGAAATGCATTTTCCTTACAACTATAAAACACCCACTTACACTTGTACAAGATCCCCCCATCCCCCCACCCCTCCCCCGCGGCAAAAAGCTAAGGAAAGATGGGGCAGGCTGGGCAAAGAGCAGGGAAGGAACGATTCGGCTCTCCTAATTATAGCACAGTGATTAATATGGTTCAAGACAGAACCAACGATCGTTGGTCCAAAAGATGCCTTCAATTCATGGTTACCATTAAAAACCAATCTCAACCACTTTTGGTTCATTGCAATGAGACCAAAAAAAAAAAAAAAAAAAAATCCTCACAGATTTATATAAATACTAGACTCCAGCTCTTTTATTATTAATAATTTTTAAAGTTTTCCATTTGTTTTTGCAAGGCCTAGCTACCGTATTTTGACTTCTAACTTCTATTTGCTCTGCAACAACTACAAGAGGTAGGCATAAAGCATGAAAAAGTTTCTCAGTCGGCGCCTCCCTGTACATCATTCACTTCACACAGGAGGCCATGACCTGTCCCCTTCTCCTCTCACGGAGCTGCTGTTCTGCCCATACAGATCTCAGAGTAACTCAGGTAAGAAACTTTCCCTACTGAAGGATACTGTCATAGTGTCTGCTGCAGAGCAGTCATGTATATGTGTGTGTATATATAGATATATATATTTATTTGTTTAAAAAAATAAACAACAACAACAAAAAAACAAACCCCACTTCCTAGAACCAATTGTCTTGATTCTCTACTTCCACAAAATATACTATTTGGCCAAGACTACAGACGTGTTTTGTTTTTGTTTTTTTGCTTTTCACAGATGCAAGTGCCATGCAAATAAATTAAAGAGCAGATACCAAAACATACATGTGACAAACCACTGAAGGTGGGTCCTTGAAAGTGTCTCTATAAACATAATCATAACACTTCCATTCTGTCCTGTGTACAGTCAGTCACAAAGGTCTCCTTACACATCTAGGATCTCCTCTGCCGTTCCTCCACAGCGCAACCTGTATCGACCAGTTCTCCAGCTTATCGTAGGGTCCCATAATGCCGACAAGAAAATGTAGATTGTCATGGATTCACGGATGAACCAAGCCACAGCATAATCAAGTTTTGAAAAACACAGTGTGCCACCCTGAGAGTTAAAAATAAAAATCAGTTGACTTCCTGTCAAATCAAATGTATAGTCAAAGAATGACATTCTCAGGCTGGTGAGATGGCTCCACAAGGAAGCTTGACCACCCAAGTTCAAGCCCCAGAACCCACTTGGCAGGAGGGAGGACAAGTGTGCACATTTGAGCACAATGATCACATGTGCGCGCGCACCCGTGCACGGGAGTAGTGGGGAGGGGGTTGTCTATGAGCTACTGGGACCCCACTCTTGGCACCACTGAAACTGAAGGTGTCTCCTTGGGTGATTTAACTGCCCTGCAATCCTGCCTGTCTTTAAAAAAAAAAAAAAAAAAAAGAAAGAAAAAGAAAAAAAAAAAAAAACCTCGATTACCATTAGCAGTGTGAAAAACAACTGCAGTCTCAGCTTGAATATTTATTTCCCTCACATAATTTTTCTGAACTAACTCTAAGTCTCAAACTTTCCTTAGTTTTCTCTCTTCTTAAACTGAAGACTACTCCGTCTTTTCTAAACAGATATACTTCTGGTCCCTCACCAGATTACTGAGAACCCTTTCTTGTGTATCCACATACCTGGACACCCCTGAGTTGAATGTAGTCAAATATAAACCATGCCAGGCAGTGACACATGAAGAAAACCATGATATCCCATCTGAACACATGGTGGGCTGCCCACCCAATAATTAAACTGGCAACGAAGCATTCTGAAATCGGCTCACAAATTATTGTAGCAGGAAGCATGTTAATTCTCAATTTGGTCCACCTCAAGAAACAGACAAACAAAAAGGATTTTAAGACAACAGCCTGCTTACAAAACTAACCAACCAAGCCTCACCACCAAACACCCACACCGGCACCATCCTGAACCTCGCTGACGACAACACACACACACACACACACACACACACACACACACACACACACACA
>JANHMN010000480.1:4970-19778 GCA_030674055.1 Rhabdomys pumilio
GAGAGAGACAGAAAGAGAGAGAGAGAGAGAGAGAGAGAGAGAGAGAGAGAATATGCTGGAGAAGAACAGAGAGAAATAATACCTAGCTTTTCTGAAGAAACCATGCAAGCAAGAAAAGTAGGATTTTTCAGAAAGAAAGTGTTAACTTACAGTTCTATATGCTGCAGAATAGACGTCTATATCCCCCAGACTAGAATAGCATGTGTGACTGGCCCATTTTCTGTCTATATACGGTGTCGTTGAGACTATTTAATTCCATCCTGGGGTTTTTTACCCTGCTTTAGTCCATTTAGTTTCCAGATAAAACACACACACACACACACACACACACACACACACACACACACACACACCCTTTATATTTACAATAAGTCTTAAACAATAAATAGTTGGGCAGATACCCACCATCTATGCTTATTAGCGTCTACTTTCCTATAGATAACTGCACTATTTCTTACTACTTACTATGCTCCATCTGGGCTGCTCTTAACTCCAATTGGGCAGCCCTCAGGGCCATGTTCTCTTGACTCCTAACCCATGGTGGCTTCTCTTTCCTTCTACACTCTTCTCTTCTTCCTCTTTCTGGTTCTCCTCTCTCTAATCCCAGGAAACCTAAACCCTACCTCTGTCTCTTCTGCCAAGCTACTGGCTGTTGGCATCTTTATTTACCAATAAGAAGCAACTTGGGGCCAAGGTGTACACGGACTCTCTTGTCTCTGGGACAACCAGGTCTTGAGGGGCTGCACTTAGCACTATAATAGATAGCAAAAGACTAAACCTCAACAAATACAGTAAGACAATTTCTTTAGAGAGAAGAAAAATGATAATAGTCAGAAGTGTACATCAAAAGAAATAAGTGAAGGTAAAATAAAAGCTTGGGTGTATCCTCTTCCTGGTTGGTCTCTTGGATTTATTTTGTTTTTAGTTGTCTCTTGGACATATCCTGTTCTTAGTTGGTCTAGCAAACAGCTTTGTTTGAAACAGTAATGGCGTCAACATGTAGGAAAACACGAACCTTGGGGTCAACCAAATATTTTATGTAGGAAAACCTCTTTATAGATAAGGACACAGAGGTGTGTGTGTGTGTGTGTGTGTGTGTGTGTGTGTGTGTGTGCGCAAGCGCACGCGCTTGCGGTTGCGCACTGTAACAAAAGTTTGTAGTTCTAGCATTTGGGGATTAGAGGCAAAAGGACCAGGGGTTCAAGTTCATCCTCTCTCAACTTCAAGGCCAGCCTGGGCTACCTGAGACCCTCTCTCAAAAGTGAAAAACTAAAGCAAGCAAACAAAAAAGAACACACCACGTTGACACCCTGCAAAATAAAGTAAGGACTGCTGTGACCTTCAGGCACCATAGATGTTTGGATTCCCCCTCCCCAGAACAGGCTTCCCTCCTTCCTCAGGGAAGATGAGCAAGGTGCAAAGGTCAGCTCCATTGTTTTCCATTCCTGTCTTGGGAAGCTCTTCTTGTTCCCACACCTCTTATCTTGAGAACATTTGTTTCACGTTTTTAACCTTGTATTGTTTCAGACAGGGCAAATCTCTATTGTGCCTAGCTTGAAGGAATGTGGACATCACTGCTATTGCAAAAGGGACTTTTTTTAAAAAAAAAATTGAGTTCCAGTTAGATACTATGTGTGTGTGTTTGTGAGTATTTATGTGTGTATGTATATATGCGCATATGTTGTACCTCGCTACTAAGGCTGTAGTCTAACCATGTCTAGACAGCTTTCCTGGGCTCACCACAAAACAGAGGACTCCCCCTTTTTTTTTAACAGGGCTTCTCCACCTGATCTGGGGAGAACAACCCCTAATGTTCTATGTGAGGAATGTCACATGGTCCTTGGCAAAATTATGGGTTCAACTTCCTGGAATGTTTCTCCATGCAAATGAGGTATTCCCCAGAACCTTAATGAAGCCTCAGCCAATGAAACTTCACCCCAAGAACTCCTCTCACTCCCCAAGGTTCATATACTTATCTTTTGATTCACCCTGAGTAAAGTGTATGCACACAAGCTGTTTTGTTAAATATAATCTAAGAGAGCTGGGTTTTTGTTTGTTTGTTTTCTTTTTGGTTTTTCGAGACAGGGTTTCTCTGAATAGCCTTGGCTGTCCTGGAACTCACTCTGTAGACCAGGCTGGCCTCGAACCCAGAAATCCGCCTGCTTCTGCCTCCCAAGTGCTGGGATTAAAGGTGTGAGCCACCACTGCCCGGAGAGAGCTATTTTCTAAAGGAGCTGTGACACTGAAGAGTTGTAATACAGAAATCTTTGGAGAAGACCACCACTTCTGGCATTCAGTGCCGAACCAGGATCCCGTGAACAATCTATCCTTCTCCATCTGGTGTACAACAATCCCTGGACACCCTGAGGAAAGAAGCATCCTAATAACTAATAAAACATAATTCGTATACTATAAAATTAATTATATAGCCATTCATGAATACCTAGTAGGTTTGTAACCCTGGGTTACATAAGATCCTCAAAAATAAATGGACAATGACAATAACAAATATTCAAAATATTTTGATAATTCTAGTCAAATAGGATGTTTTTGTTCATCTATTTTTAGATTTTTCTGGCATGTTCTTTTGATTGTTAATAGACTTTCTTTTTGAGAGAATTTCTCTTAAGTTTCTTTCTGACATTTCTTTTGTTTTATGTGCATGTAAATTCCTGAGAATACTTGTGTGTATCATATGTATGCAATACCAACAGAGGCCAGAGTGGGTATCAGGTTCCCTGAAGTTAGAGTTACAGATGGTTGTGAGCCACCATGTTTGTGCTGAGAACCGAACCCAGGGCCCCTTGAAAGAATGGTAGAGTTCTTATCCACTGAGACATCTCTCCAGCCCCAACTTCTCAACTCATTATTACTATATGTAAAAAAGGAAGCACCCACATGTTGACCCACAACTTTCTCTAACTCCATAGCCAAAGGATATGGTACTTCTTTTGGCCTTTGCTGGTACCAAGAAAGCATACTTTACACATAAATACATGTAAGGAAGACAGTCATATCCATAAAATAAAATAAATAAATCTTTAAAAATTTAATATCCAAAAGTAATACAAAAATCCCCTCTAAGAAAATTATGTTTAGGGGTCTCTGTAAACTCCACATGTCTGTGGGCACCTGTGCATGTCACATGATAGTGTTGGATCTCTTGGAGCTGGAATTATAAGTGGTTGTGAGCCAATGTATGGCTATTGAGAACAATACCTAGGTTCTCTGAGTGAGAAGCGAGTGCTCTTAACTGTTGAACCAGCCTCAAACTACGTTTCATCATGAAAGATAATATTCCTAAGTATCCTACAGACAATAAGAGTCAAGGCTAAGTATTGAATGAGATCTTGAGACAGCGCACAACGAATACTCCCCTTACCAAAGAGGTCACGAATAGGGCATCTCCAAGTAGTTCCTGAGTGTCAGCTAGTAATGGGAGTAATGCGTGACTGTATGTGTTTTCAAAAGCTGTCTCTAGTGGGAAACTAGAATTATTTCTCAGCATAACACAGTATGAGGTCTGTTTAAGATGATTCATGAAGAACAGGGTTTAGCATCTGTTTTATACCACGTTTCCAGTAGCTAGGCTAGCACACAGGTAGGAAAGTGACAGATAGTGGGAATTTTATAAAACCTCATGGCTAGAGTCTAAAAAGATGGCTCAACTGCTAAGAGCTCACACTGCTATTTTTGGAAAATCTAAACTCAGTTCCCAGCACCCTCATGAAGAGGCTCACAATCTCCTGCAGTTCCGGCTCTAGGGGATCTAATTCTGGACTCTGAAAAGCACTGTTTTCACATGCATAAACCCTTAGTAAAGTATACACATATACCTTTGTAAAATGGGTTGGAGAGATGACCCTGTGGCTAAGAAAACTGGCAACTCTTGCAGAGGACCCAGGCTCTACTCTCAGCCCAATATGGCAACACATAACCATCTGTAACTCTAGTTCCAGGGAACGCAATAACCTTTTTTTGTCTTTCTTTGGGCACCAGTCACACAAGGTGCCACATACGTTCAGACAAAGCATTCAGACACCTAACATAGAATAAATACAAACAATTTTTTTTTCTTAACTAAAGCCTTACTGATGACTAAGAGAAACCACAAATAATGAGATAAGGAATGCGTGTCTCTGCAAGAAAAGAAGAGAGTGTTCTTGCTTGGATACAGCCAAGATTCTGATTTCTTATTCCTTAGAGGCAGTTATAGTTATAAATGAGTCTTAGTCTTCTGAGTGTGTTTGTCATTTGAGTTGCCTTGGGAACAAAGCAGCACGGGACAGCCCCATGTCTGAAGGAAGTATGATTAAGCATTAGCTCCTGGAGAAGGGTGAAAGAGCAGAGCATCAACAGAAAATGCAGAGTTATAATAAGAAGATTGGATGATATTGATCACCAAGTTATGGCTCTGAAATGTTCATTTGACCTCATGTGCCCCTGAACATCCTAGATCTATTTCCCTATGTACAGTGACCCTAGTGGCCTTGCTCCATGGAAGTATCTGCATTATTTCCCACACATCAGTATCAACTCTCTTTAATATGTCTGGGAGCCAGCAAGGTATATAATCAAATGCAGTTGTTGCTACTGTATAATAAGAAATGCTGGGAAGCTTAGCCTAATCTTTAATTCATTTAACGTGAACCTGTTTCTATCTGGGTTAGTCTCCAGAGTGTTGGGATCTCTAGAGACCCAGACTCAGTCTTGGACTTTCTCCAGATTCTAGGCTTTGGATCCAGCCTGTATTTGGATTGGCTCGACAGTCTTCTCCATGGGTGTAACAACTATTTACGATGCCACGTAGTGGCTGAGGAGATGGCTCAGTGGGTATAGTGTTTGTTGTACAAGCATGAAGACCTATGTTCATATCCTTAGCACCCACGTAAAGAGTCATGCACGGTAGCACACAGCAACTGAAGCACCAGAAGCAAGCAGACCCTAGAGGCTTGCTGCCCAGACAGCACAATTGAAACAGTGGTTCAGTGAAAGCCTCTTCCTTAAAAAGCTCTAGTAGAGGGCGATTGATGGACTGAGGAAGACATTTAATGTTGACAGGTATAGTATACTTATACACACTGCCGTATAGGAACTGAATGCAGCTCGGTGGTTAGAACACTTGTCTTACAGGTAAGTCACCTTGTGTTTGATACCCACTAAAACAAAAGAAAGAAAGAAAAAAGCCACAAAACCAAAGAATTTTTCTGAACATGCCTTGGTTTTATCTACAGCCATGATATTAATCACCTATACTTAGACTAATGGGATTATACACTTGAGTAATGGAGGTTTTGGGAGGTGTACAGTAGGCACTTCAGTGCCAAGTAGTCCCTTTTCTAGGGCTGAACACCCTGCTAAGATATGAACAACTGGCTCCCGTAAACCAAGCATTACATCCAAGAGGAAGTGGCTCTTCTAATTCAATAATGGGAGACTCAGTATTTCTTGTCTCAGGGATTGTTAGTGGGATTAAAGGATCACTCTGGGGGCCAACCCATGCAATGGGAGTCCTGGCTGTCAGCCTGGGATCTCAGCAACCCCTACGTGCTTTCAGAGGTCCATGCTCTGAGACCAACTGAGCAAACAGGAGGATTACCTTTGGCCTTCATGCACCTCCCTCTACATAGCCCTTGTCAGTGAGCTCTGTGGTTTGTGGTGAGTGGAGAGGGAGATGGATCTCAGGAATTCAGCCTCTGCTTGAGGCTCATTCGTTCCCCTTGTTACAGGTCATGCCTGCCAGGGAGTGCCCACTTGAGAGAGCTCTGTTCACCCCATAGACCAGATCATCTGAATGCCCTCCAAAGCCTGAGCTTCTCCTCATTAGTCCCAGACCACAGCTTCAGATTCCCAGCACTTGGGCCCTCTGGGTTGCAAATCTACACCTTCCAGGCACATATCCCAGACCTTCTCACTTATCTCTTTCCCATTCCTCTACTTTTTCCTCTGGCTCCAGAAAACCCTGCAACCCAGGAAAGTCCTGCCAAACCTTAGGCTTCCAACCAGCCAGTGGGTATGTCCCCTTCTAAATGACTGCTGGTTCTGACCTGGCACAGTGTGGAGACCTTCCATCACCTGAGCGACATCAAGTGTGGTGACCATCCATCACCTGAGCGACATCAAGTTCTGAGATGAGAAATCAGCAAAGAGAAGGACATCAAGGGAACCAGGTTGCTGCTGCTGCCATTGTACAGAGTAAGTGTGAGCACTCTTCCTGTAAGCGCAGACATCTTGATGTTATGATTATGATGTGAACTTTAAAAACAACACAAAGACTCAGATATGATGTTGCCTATCAATACAATCCAAGGATTTCCTCTGTAGTCAGCTAAGAAAAGCCTGATTTCATCAAATGTTAAGGAAGTGGGCCAAGGAGGAAGCTGGGGCCAACGTAGACCTCCAAGAAGCCCTGGGAAATCAGGAATATTTTCAATGACTATTTTTAACCGAACACTATCTTTATCTTGTAGTATACAATGGGATTCTATAGTTTTATGATTTTACTTACTCAGTCTCACTAGCATTTCCTGTGATGACCTTATTCCTACTTCTGCTAGCACAAGGTGTTGGAAGGGCAAGCGTTCCCCTCACACTCAAGATCATTCTTACTGCCTACTCACAGTTATTCTGATTGAAGTCCTGCTGAAAGTAGAACCCATACAGGCTCTTTGTCAAACAGCAGGGGATGTTTTCTGTGTGATTCAACCATCCCAATCACGGGTATGCACTTCAGCTGACTCCCATATCTTGGTTATTGTGAACAATCCAACAATATCACGTGCATTTCAGGTTTATCTTCTGAATGTTATTAACTTCCTGTGAATGCACAGATGAATGGAAAGATGAAGCTGAGATGTATGGAATATCAATTACTCACCATGAACAAGAATGGAATCCTGCTATCTTGGGCTGAATGATGGGATCCAAAGGACACCAGGGTCAGAAAGGCAAGAGGTATATGTCGTCCCTTAGACATGGAAACCAAAAGAGGAAAAAAAGTGACCTGAAAATAAGATATCAATGACTAGGGAAGGACTTTGGAGATGAGTGCAGAAGGATTATAGACACAATCAGCATGTCCCCATATTTGTGTGTGCTAATTGACTTTTTCCGTGAACTCAAAATTGAGGCTTTGCCTGCTGATTTTGCTGTTTTTAATGTCAGTTTGACACAAGTCAGAGTTGTTGGGGACTAAGGAATCTCAACTGAGTAAATGTCTCCACCAGACAGGCCAATGGAAAAGTTGTGGTACATACTTTTGATTGAAAATTGATGTGGGAGGGTCTAGTCTATGTTGGCAGTGGTATCCCCAATCCCTGGTGGTCCTGGATTGTATAAAAAGGCAGGCTGAGCAAGCCGTGGAGAGCAAACTAGTAAGTAGCTTTCATCTATGGCTTCTCTTGAGTTCCTGCCTCAGATTCTTACCTTGAGCTCCTGCTCCGACTTTTCTAGATAATGGACTAGAAGTTCTAATATGAAATAAACCCTTTCATTCCCAAGTCACTTTTGGTCATGGTGTTTTATCATAGCAAAATAAAAGTAGCTAATATAGTGTGTGTGTGTGTGTGTGTGTGTGTGTGTGTGTGTGATGCTGCTTATATTCTAATGCTAAATACTGGTTCCTCAAGATCTCCTAGGAGCAGATTCTCACATATTCAAGTGATGCCATGGGAACTCTCTCCTCAATTTAACTGACCAATAAAATGCTAGAGTCTGTGACTGGGCAGTGGAGGGAGAAAAATGGGACTGGAGAGGGTTGCAGGTAGAGGAGGAAAGGAAGACGCTATAGACTAGAACCACATGGACAGGAGAAACAGCAAGTAGCAATGGGCTTTATACCAGGGGAATCAGTCAGTAGAGCCCTAAATGTGCTCAATCTAGGCATATGTCTTGTAAATAAAATACCCGGATTAAATGTCTTTTATCTGGGCTTATTAGGATCATAAATTTCTACTACGAACTAAGACAATGGAATTCTACACTGAAGATAGAGCAGGCATGTGGTGAACTGGTGCCAAGCTGCCTATCTGCCTGGAAGCTCCGAGTGTTAGAGATGCTCACAGTAGGCAGAATGCAGTCCATGATAGGGGTCTCCAGGAATCGTTCTCTGTGGAACCAAAACACCAGCCTGAACAAAAGGTCTGCAGGGCTCTGGTCTGGCCAGATCAGCCAAAGTGTTGCTACTCTTTAAAGGGAATCCTGTGCAGGGGAGGTAGCCAGGGTCTCTCCCACTACCAGAGCAGCACCAATGCCAGACTCAGTAGAGGTGGCAAGCTGTGGTGAGCAGCAGCAAGCAGCCCAAGAGCTGCAGCTAGGAGCCACAGCAGCAAGCTGCAGGGGCATGAGCCCATGATGGGTGGATCCAAGGTCCAGCAATGAGTGCTTTGGGAGAGAAAACTCTTCCCCAGAGATGTTACAGCC
The DNA here is from genome assembly GCA_030674055.1 of Rhabdomys pumilio. Lineage (NCBI taxonomy): Eukaryota > Metazoa > Chordata > Mammalia > Rodentia > Muridae > Rhabdomys > Rhabdomys pumilio. Next base: position 13,392 of record JANHMN010000480.1, read on the forward strand.
CAATATAACAGCCTCTCTCAGACGATTCTTGGTGAAATAACGTGCACTTTATTCCATGTGGATAAGGACATTATAAACACTTTAGGAGTAGGGTGTGGTCCAGGGGTAGATGTTTTCCATTGGCTCAGTCTGAGATGTTAGGGATGTTCTGTTTGCATGGGGAAAGACTTCAAATGTTGTCCCTATGTGGTGACTTATTGTCATGGCTCTCTCAGTGAGGTGTCATAGTTACCTGTTCCAGAATAAGTAGAGCTTGGCAGGGAGCTGATCTCACTCCTGCTGTTCTCTGAGATTCCCCGGGGTCTGAGCCTGCTAAGCCCTACCAGTTCTTCTGTCTGGTGGTACCATCCACTTGTCCCACAAGCTGGGACTATAGCAGATCACACAGGACCAGTAAGTCAAAGAAGTGAGTCCCAGGCTAGCCAGAGTTATATGCTAAAACCACACCACACACACACACACACACACACACACACACACACACACACACACACAGAGAGAGAGAGAGAGAGAGAGAGAGAGAGATACCCTTTAAGAAGTACCAGAAAGGTATGTGACTTTCACAAAGTAGGCCTGCTGCTGAATGCTACAGCCCTACCTGGTAACAGCTTCACAGTAGACAGCTTCTGGAACTGTTGGTGGCAGAACACAGAACATGCATTTGTGCATTTGTGAGTCTGGGGGATGTGTCTGCTTTCCAGCTGCTGTGAACAGTCAGACATGCCTTGGGAAATGGTGCCCAGAATGCTTAGTTGGCGTTCCACTGGGAACCATGGTCCCCAGAGAGGGCTATTCTGGGAGAGAATGCAGAGTGGGGGGTAGGCAAGTGGCACAGGGCTGAAGTGTTGCTTGATGCTGTGTGATCCCTGGGCCAGGCCTGGTGCCCTATTCTTGTAAATTCCTTGGCATGTCACCTAGTTTCTAGTAAACAAGACCCTCCAAACTATGACCCAAGAGTGAATGAACAAACATAACTATTCCCCAAACAAAAGGAAATGCCTAAAAAATTCACTATCTTCCTCTACAGAGTTCTTAACACAGTAGGGCACAAACTCTGCCTGCTTGTTCAAGCTATTAACAGTAGAATGTCTAACCTTTCACAGGGTACAGAGTGGGTACCAGGGAACCTTCAGTTCACCCTCAGCAATAACCACTTGCAAACTGAGTTCTGGCTGATTCATACAGAAGAGAGGTGTCTGTGTGTGGTAGTTTGGGGCAGGGGAGGTCTGGGTACGACCTCTGTTTATATTTTCTTTTCCCATGTAGCTTTTAAAACTTTAAAGTATGTGCTTTGAATTAAGTATTTAATAAACTAATACTATTAATTCCCATTTCTGTCTCCAGGGATATTAATCTGAGATTATTTCCAACCAGAAAAAAAATGTTTATTGTACTGTGTTGGGATTAAAGCCATAGCAGCTATTCTGTCTTCTTGTGTGTTTCCAGATATAGACCATAGAACAGGGCTCATGGGAGGCTCTTGGGCAGGGTGAGCATGTTAACGTCATCATGTACACAGGCCTGAGAGCGTGATAGGCATGTGGGCAAGCTGTAGCTCTTAGCTCATTTTCAAGACAGGTCTACTGTAGTTTTAGAGAATACTTCATTCTGCTTCTTGGTTCGGATATAGCTTCCGCAGACCACAGGGAGGTGAACATTTTATGGAAAGGGCTATAGTAGACATTATGTGCTATGGAAAAACTGGTCTCTTCTGTGACACCTCAGCCATGCTAACTGGGGATCTCCACAGATAATATTCAAAGGAGGATAGTGACTGTGCTCCAACACAGTTGCATGTGTGAACATTGCTTTCTTGAACTACATATAATTCATATGAACTATTAGAAAATGAAATGTTTCCAAGCATTCTTTTATCTTTATATATTTCTTTTCCTTTTCACTCACACCCCCCCCTTTTTTTTTTTTTTACTTTTGACCACTTCATGTATGAGTACAACGTACTATGATCATATGTACCTCTCCATGGCCCTCTCCCTTAGCTATCCCACACTTGCCCATGTCCTTGTACGTGTGCAGGTCATGAGTGTGTTCACAGCTGCACTTGTCATGCCATGGCCAGAGCACAGTGTTTCAGGCACCCCTCCTCCGGGTCTCACAATCTTCCCAGCATCCTTTCCGCAATCTTCTCTTGTCATTATTCAAAGCATTTGACCAGTTACAAGTCTTTGTATTGCTCACCATACAAAAGAAGCTTATCCGGCCAAGATGTGCACAGTCTATAGATATAAGTATAAGTACTTAGGAGACAATGTATTGGTCTATTTTTTTTTTTTAACAAAAGATCTACCTTTCACCCTGAGGTTTATGACTTTTCCAACCAAAGCTTGTTTTCAGCTTTTGGGTCTGATGCTTGAGATAGAATTCTACAACGCATTGCATGATAGCCTTGAACTTACGATGACCTCAAAATTAGACTATTCCTCAGCCCCACAGAGTGTTGGCATTCCAGGTATATGCCATGATGCCTAGAGACAGATTTCTTTCAAAACCATTTAAAAATGTAAAATTATTCTTAGTTCATGGACCAAAAAATCCCCAAAGGAACAAATCAACAAACCAAGCAAACAGTAGGTAAAAATAAAATCAGGTGGCAGGCAAGATAGTGGGTGAGCAACAGTAGGCTGGCCACCACCCCAAACTTCTTCAATTGTGTTACTAGTTAGTCCCATACATGTGCTTGCTTCACTATTGTCACATGCGTTTGGGCGCACACACACACACACACACACACACACACACACACACACACCTTGACTAAATAAATGTAAGTTAATAATAAAATACATGGATGAAATGTTGTTTTCCTAACTCTGTGTATAAAAATGCATGCACACACACCTTTGCAAGTGCACATAAATACACATCTAAACACAGAAACTGAACATATATTCCTTGAAACAATTCAGGATTAGATGGTTCCAGTTGCTGCTTTCACATCTGTTGAAGGGCTACTTAGCACTGTCCCCATTTTCTGGCTCTATAACTATGTTTTTATGACTTGATCTTATCAAATCTCAACATCTCTATCTTCCCTCAGTCAACCATTTGGTTGGTCACCAGGTCAAGCCTAGTTCCTTGAACACTAGTAGATTTTTACCTAGATGGCAATTGGGTGGTATGACTGCAGGAACATGGAATATGGTACTGACAGGGTCCATGATTCACTGAAGAGTGATACCCTGGACTCGAGTAGTATGTAAATGCAAAGAGCGATTTATTCTGCAGAAGTCCAGCATGCTGGGGTCTCCCCATTACCAAAATAGAGAGACAACCAAGTGAGCTCGCAGACCCAATTTAAAGCACATTAGAAAATTCTAGGGTAGGTGACCTCTATGTTAATCTGTTGGATCCATCTCTGTGAACATTTTATTACTAGGGTGTTGGGGCTGGAAACTTGTTGGGGAGGTCTGGAAACTGTTGCTGAGGAAGTAGCTGAGGAAGTCTGGAAACTGCTATTGACTCATTTGTCCTTGCCTCAGGCCAGGTGGCAAGGCAGCTTCTAAGACCCAGACTTGCCTGGAATTGCCTGGTTCTTGGAAACAGAGAGTTAGGCCACTGCCAATATGAAGCCTGCCATGAAATCAGCCTAGCCTTCTCAGTACCTATCAGAGAGATAGGCTTTTCATGGTTCCGGGAAATAGTAAATTCTGTATTCTGCTCTTGTTCCAACTGGCATGGAAGCTGAAGTGAGTAGAAATATTAATCAAGGAGGAAGAACATTCTGACACGAATGTGGAAGAACTCCAGGACTATGCCTTGGAGGTGTAAGGACAAGCTAGAACTCCCAGAATCCTCTGCCTGATGCTTCCAACTTCAAACACACAAGTGACTTACAGGGAAAGCTGGCACACTTGATTATTTTCTAAGGGACACCTAACCCAGATGAGGAGCTGGGGGACCTGAAGGAAGAGACCTGGTGAGGGACAAGGAATTGCATGTCTGGCTTCTTCCCTTTGTCACAAGGGAGGCAGATATCAGCAGTTCCTGTGTTACCCACAGCGGCTGAGTCATGTGCTCCGAACTGTCCTATCTCAGTTGGTAAAATGCTTGCAAACCCCTGGGTTCCAAGCTCAGCATGGCACAAAGTGGGTGTAGTGACATATGCCAGTCCTCATAGCACTTGACAGGTGGAGGCAGGGGGATCAGGTTCAAGATTTTCTATCTATTGCTATCTAGTGAGTTGGAGCCCTGTCTGAACCATGGAAGACCCTGAATTTAAACAAACAAAAAACCAAACAAATGGCAAATATCTAATGTGGGCCTTCCAAACCCTTGTAGATTCTTCCTGCCCCAAGATTATGCAGAGATAGGAATCCTGGTCCTCAGACATCTCCCTAGCTAAGACAGCACAGCAAGGGAACTATGTAAACTCTCTTTCCTGTAGAGATTATCTGAAGTAATATGTGATGGCTTTTGTAAAACTTTCACCCTCCTTCCAGTACTGCCCTGGGGAGAGGAGGTGTCAGTCTTGATCCTTGGCATTGCACAGATTTAGAAACTGATCTTACATGGAAGATGAGAGAACAGCCTAAGAAGTCACCTCTTCTCTGCCTGGGGGTATTTTTCTCTCCTTCAGGGTCTACAAAGGACTTCTCCTGGAAGTCCCAGGACCAGCAGACCTGGCTTCCTGCCTTTCTCTAACCAGGGTGGCAGGGGGCCTGGCTCTGCCTCCCAACAGCCTTCCTGTGTTGACAGCACCCTTTGTTCTTCCTTTCTCCCTAGGGAAGATGTTGGCTTGTCTGTTCTGGGCAACAGACTTGGGAAAAAACACACTTTTGTCTTTTAAAGGAATTTATCATTGTCCTTCTGAAGGCTCAAAAGAAAAGCCACCTTATGGCCCCAAACACTGATTTCAAAAGCAACAACAACAAAAACCAATTGAAATTCCTCTTCAAAAATAACAGAAAGACCCCGCCCCCTGCTTTGGGTTCGATTCAGGCCATGCATTTTTGAGTTACTATATCCACAAAAATGTGGTGTGTGTGTGTGTGTGTGTGTGTGTGTGTGTGTGTGTGTGTGTGTGATACAAATAAGGAACAGACAAAAGGATATTGCAATGTTTCACCATCTCTCCATCTTCTGATATGTCTCTGTCAGATTCTTTAAAAAAAAGAGACTTCTAATTATGTGTATATGTGTATATGTATGGTTTTTGCACATGTACAGGTGCCAGTGGAGACATGAAAGTGTCCAGTTCTCCTGGAGCTGAAGTTAGAGGCAACTGTGAGTCTCCTGTTGCCGGTGATAGGAACTGAACTCCGGTCCTTGCTGTTAGCATTCTGTCTAAACTCCACCCCACAGTTACCTGGCAACAGACAGGTAGGCCTGACCCACTATAAAAGGGGCTGCTTGCCTCCTCCTCTCTCTCTTGCTCTCTTATTTCTCTCTTGCCCTCTTGGGCTCTTCACTTCCTCCCTTCTTTCCCTATTCCCATCCCTCCTCCCTTCCCCATTCCCTTCCCCCTCTCTCCACAAGTTCATGGCCTCTACTTCTCTACTCTCTCCTTCCCTCTGCCTTTATGTGCCTCTACTACCCTCTTAACTACTCTCCCCATGCCCTGAGTAAACTCTATTCTATACTATACCGCTGTGTGTTTTGTGGCTGGTCCCTCAGGGGGAAGGGATGCTTCTGCATGGGCCCACTGAGACATCCCCTTCCCCCATACCTCACCACCCCTCCATAGAACATATTTTCTCTCTTTGTCTTTTTATAAACACACCACTTGCCAAGAACAAAAGAAACTCCTAACCCTGAGCCATGCCATCTCTCTAACTCTAGATTGCTTTCTTGATCTTTTTATGCCAGTTGCTTTAGAATGCCTTTCTGTACACACATAATATAGCCTGAACCCCAGAATAATCTTTGCTTTGTAGAGTATGTATGTAAAGGACTTCAGAGGCAATATGTAACCTATGACAACTTCCCAAAGCTGTCAAAAGAAGTTTTGAAAACACATACTTGCACTTCCAAGAAAATTTGTCACCAACACAGAGCCTTATACCTTCCTTTTATTCATGACAGGAAGGGGACTTCCTTTTAGTAACACAGTGATATATGGTTGCACACACCTCTCCCTTTCTTCTGTGTTCTTTTCTAGAGATTAACTGGGAGGGCATGGTTATTAAGACGTTTCACTGGTTATAGTATTGTTATGTTTTCTTTCAAAACCTCCATTGTGCAGTTAGATTTTTGACTATAAGGTTATATGTCTGTCCCTGAGTAGGTTTTGTGTGTAGTGTCTTACTGTTCATAATGATATTTTGTTGGGGCTAGAGAGATGGTCAGATCCACTTGGTTCCTGGTCATGTTGGACTATTATCTGTCTTCTGTAACTCCAGCTCCAAGGAATTCAATGTTCTTTTCTGG
>JANHMN010000481.1:4942-19743 GCA_030674055.1 Rhabdomys pumilio
GAGAGAGACAGAAAGAGAGAGAGAGAGAGAGAGAGAGAGAGAGAGAGAGAATATGCTGGAGAAGAACAGAGAGAAATAATACCTAGCTTTTCTGAAGAAACCATGCAAGCAAGAAAAGTAGGATTTTTCAGAAAGAAAGTGTTAACTTACAGTTCTATATGCTGCAGAATAGACGTCTATATCCCCCAGACTAGAATAGCATGTGTGACTGGCCCATTTTCTGTCTATATACGGTGTCGTTGAGACTATTTAATTCCATCCTGGGGTTTTTTACCCTGCTTTAGTCCATTTAGTTTCCAGATAAAACACACACACACACACACACACACACACACACACACACACACACACACCCTTTATATTTACAATAAGTCTTAAACAATAAATAGTTGGGCAGATACCCACCATCTATGCTTATTAGCGTCTACTTTCCTATAGATAACTGCACTATTTCTTACTACTTACTATGCTCCATCTGGGCTGCTCTTAACTCCAATTGGGCAGCCCTCAGGGCCATGTTCTCTTGACTCCTAACCCATGGTGGCTTCTCTTTCCTTCTACACTCTTCTCTTCTTCCTCTTTCTGGTTCTCCTCTCTCTAATCCCATGAAACCTAAACCCTACCTCTGTCTCTTCTGCCAAGCTACTGGCTGTTGGCATCTTTATTTACCAATAAGAAGCAACTTGGGGCCAAGGTGTACACGGACTCTCTTGTCCCTGGGACAACCAGGTCTTGGGGGGCTGCACTTAGCACTATAATAGATAGCACAAGACTAAACCTCAACAAATACAGTAAGACAATTTCCTTAGCGAGAAGAAAAATGATAATAGTCAGAAGTGTACACCAAAAGAAATAAGTGAAGGTAAAATAAAAGCTTGGGTGTATCCTGTTCCTGGTTGGTCTCTTGGATTTATTTTGTTTTTAGTTGTCTCTTGGACGTATCCTGTTCTTAGTTGGTCTAGCAAAAAGCTTTGTTTGAAATAGTAATGGCGTCAACAATGTAGGAAAACACGAACCTTGGGGTCAACCAAATATTTTACGTAGGAAAACCTCTTTATAGATAAGGACACAGAGGTGTGTGTGTGTGTGTGTGTGTGTGTGTGTGTGTGTGTGTGCGCAAGCGCACGCGCTTGCGGTTGCGCACTGTAACAAAAGTTTGTAGTTCTAGCATTTGGGGATTAGAGGCAAAAGGACCAGGGGTTCAAGTTCATCCTCTCTCAACTTCAAGGCCAGCCTGGGCTACCTGAGACCCTCTCTCAAAAGTGAAAAACTAAAGCAAGCAAACAAAAAAGAACACACCACGTTGACACCCTGCAAAATAAAGTAAGGACTGCTGTGACCTTCAGGCACCATAGATGTTTGGATTCCCCCTCCCCAGAACAGGCTTCCCTCCTTCCTCAGGGAAGATGAGCAAGGTGCAAAGGTCAGCTCCATTGTTTTCCATTCCTGTCTTGGGAAGCTCTTCTTGTTCCCACACCTCTTATCTTGAGAACATTTGTTTCACGTTTTTAACCTTGTATTGTTTCAGACAGGGCAAATCTCTATTGTGCCTAGCTTGAAGGAATGTGGACATCACTGCTATTGCAAAAGGGACTTTTTTTTAAAAAATTGAGTTCCAGTTAGATACTATGTGTGTGTGTTTGTGAGTATTTATGTGTGTATGTATATATGCGCATATGTTGTACCTCGCTACTAAGGCTGTAGTCTAACCATGTCTAGACAGCTTTCCTGGGCTCACCACAAAACAGAGGACTCCCCCTTTTTTTTTAACAGGGCTTCTCCACCTGATCTGGGGAGAACAACCCCTAATGTTCTATGTGAGGAATGTCACATGGTCCTTGGCAAAATTATGGGTTCAACTTCCTGGAATGTTTCTCCATGCAAATGAGGTATCCCCAGAACCTTAATGAAGCCTCAGCCAATGAAACTTCACCCCAAGAAGAACTCCTCTCACTCCCCAAGGTGCATATACTTATCTTTTGATTCACCCTGAGTAAAGTGTATGCACACAAGCTGTTTTGTTAAATATAATCTAAGAGAGCTGGGTTTTTGTTTGTTTGTTTTCTTTTTGGTTTTTCGAGACAGGGTTTCTCTGAATAGCCTTGGCTGTCCTGGAACTCACTCTGTAGACCAGGCTGGCCTCGAACCCAGAAATCCGCCTGCCTCTGCCTCCCAAGTGCTGGGATTAAAGGCGTGAGTCACCACTGCCTGGCGAGAGCTATTTTCTAAAGGAGCTGTGACACTGAAGAGTTGTAATACAGAAATCTTTGGAGAAGACCACCACTTCTGGCATTCAGTGCTGAATAGGATCCCGTGAACAATCTATCCTTCTCCACCTGGTGTACAACAATCCCTGGACACCCTGAGGAAAGAAGCATCCTAATAACTAATAAAACATAATTCGTATACTATAAAATTAATTATATAGCCATTCATGAATACCTAGTAGGTTTGTAACCCTGGGTTACATAAGATCCTCAAAAATAAATGGACAATGACAATAACAAATATTCAAAATATTTTGATAATTCTAGTCAAATAGGATGTTTTTGTTCCTCTACTTTTAGATTTTTTTGGCATGTTCTTTTGATTGTTAATAGACTTTCTTTTTGAGAGAATTTCTCTTAAGTTTCTTTCTGATATTTCTTTTGTTTTATGTGCATGTAACTTCCTGAGAATACTTGTGTGTATCATATGTATGCAATACCAACAGAGGCCAGAGTGGGTATCAGGTTCCCTGGAGTTAGAGTTACAAATGGTTGTGAGCCACCATGTTTGTGCTGAGAACCGAACCCAGGGCCCCTTGAAAGAATGGTAGAGATCTTATCCACTGAGACATCTCTCCAGCCCCAACTTCTCAACTCATTATTACTATATATGTAAAAAAGGAAGCACCCACATGTTGACCCACAACTTTCTCTAACTCCAGAGCCAAAGGATATGGTACTTCTTTTGGCCTTTGCTGGTACCAAGAAAGCATACTTTATACATAAATACATGTAAGGAAAACAGTCATATCCATAAAATAAAATAAATAAATCTTTAAAAATTTAATATCCAAAAGTAATACAAAAAATCCCCTCTAAGAAAATTATGTTTAGGGGTCTCTGTAAACTCCACATGTCTGTGGGCACCTGTGCATGTCACATGGTAGTGTTGGATCTCTTGGAGCTGGAATTATAAGTGGTTGTGAGCCAATGTATGGCTATTGAGAACAATACCTAGGTTCTCTGAGTGAGAAGCGAGTGCTCTTAACTGTTGAACCAGCCTCAAACTACGTTTCATCATGAAAGATAATATTCCTAAGTATCCTACAGACAATAAGAGTCAAGGCTAAGTATTGAATGAGATCTTGAGACAGCGCACAACGAATACTCCCCTTACCAAAGAGGTCACGAATAGGGCATCTCCAAGTAGTTCCTGAGTGTCAGCTAGTAATGGGAGTAATGCGTGACTGTATGTGTTTTCAAAAGCTGTCTCTAGTGGGAAACTAGAATTATTTCTCAGCATAACACAGTATGAGGTCTGTTTAAGACGATTCATGAAGAACAGGGTTTAGCATCTGTTTTATACCACGTTTCCAGTAGCTAGGCTAGCACACAGGTAGGAAAGTGACGGATAGTGGGAATTTTATAAAACCTCATGGCTAGAGTCTAAAAAGATGGCTCAACTGCTAAGCCCTCACACTGCTATTTTGGCAAATCTAAACTCAGTTCCCAGCACCCTCATGAAGAGGCTCACAATCTCCTGCAGTTCCGGCTCTAGGGGATCTAATTCTGGACTCTGAAAAGCACTGTTTTCACATGCATAAACCCTTAGTAAAGTATACACATATACCTTGTAAAATGGGTTGGAGAGATGACCCTGTGGCTAAGAAAACTGGCAACTCTTGCAGAGGACCCAGGCTCTACTCTCAGCCCAATATGGCAACACATAACCATCTGTAACTCTAGTTCCAGGGAACGCAATAACCTTTTTTTTGTCTTTCTTTGGGCACCAGTCACACAAGGTGCCACATACGTTCAGACACATAAAATAGAATAAATACAAACAATTTTTTTTCTTAGATAAAGCCTTACTGATGACTAAGAGAAACCACAAATAATGAGATAAGGAATGCGTGTCTCTGCAAGAAAAGAAGAGAGTGTTCTTGCTTGGATACAGCCAAGATTCTGACTTCCTATTCCTTAGAGGCAGTTATAGTTATAAATGAGTCTTAGTCTTCTGAGTGTGTTTGTCATTTGAGTTGCCTTGGGAACAAAGCAGCACGGGACAGCCCCATGTCTGAAGGAAGTATGATTAAGCATTAGCTCCTGGAGAAGGGTGAAAGAGCAGAGCATCAACAGACAATGCAGAGTTATAATAAGAAGATCGGATGATATTGATCACCAAGTTATGGCTCTGAAATGTTCATTTGACCTCATGTGCCCCTGAACATCCTAGATCTATTTCCCTGTGTACAGTGACCCTAGTGGCCTTGCTCCATGGAAGTATCTGCATTATTTCCCACACATCAGTATTAACTCTCTTTAATATGTCTGGGAGCCAGCAAGGTATATAATCAAATGCAGTTGTTGCTACTGTATAATAAGAAATGCTGGGAAGCTTAGCCTAATCTTTAATTCATTCAACATGAACCTGTTTCTATCTGGGTTAGTCTCCAGAGTGTTGGGATCTCTAGAGACTCAGACTCAGTCTTGGACTTTCTCCAGATTCTAGGCTTTGGATCCAGCCTGTATTTGGATTGGCTCGACAGTCTTCTCCATGGGTGTAACAACTATTTACGATGCCATGTAGTGGCTGAGGAGATGGCTCAGTGGGTATAGTGTTTGTTGTGCAAGCATGAAGACCTATGTTCATATCTTTAGCACCCATGTAAAGAGTCATGCACAGTAGCACACAGCAACTGAAGCACCAGAAGCAAGCAGACCCTAGAGACTTGCTGCCCAGACAGCACAATTGAAACAGTGGTTCAGTGAAAGCCTCTGCCTTAAAAAGCTCTAGTAGAGAGTGATTGATGGACTGAGGAAGACATATAATGTTGACAGGTATAGTATACTTATACACACTGCCGTATAGGAACTGAATGCAGCTCGGTGGTTAGAACACTTGTCTTACAGGTAAGTCACCTTGTGTTTGATACCCACTAAAACAAAAGAAAGAAAGAAAAAAGCCACAAAACCAAAGAATTTTTCTGAACATGCCTTGGTTTTATCTACAGCCATGATATTAATCACCTATATTTATACTAATGGGATTATACACTTGAGTAATGGAGGTTTTGGGAGGTGTACAGTAGGCACTTCAGTGCCAAGTAGTCCCTTTTCTAGGGCTGAACACCCTGCTAAGATATAAACAACTGGCACCCGTAAACCAAGCATTACATCCAAGAGGAAGCGGCTCTTCTAATTCAATAATGGGAGACTCAGTATTTCTTGTCTCGGGGATTGTTAGTGGGATTAAAGGATCACTCTGGGGGCCAAGCCATGCAGTGGGAGTCCTGGCTGTCAGCCTGGGATCTCAGCAACCCCTACGTGCTTTCAGAGGTCCATGCTCTGAGACCAACTGAGCAAACAGGAGGATTACCTTTGGCCTTCATGCACCTCCCTCTACATAGCCCTTGTCAGTGAGCTCTGTGGTTTGTGGTGAGTGGAGAGGGAGATGGATCTCAGGAATTCAGCCTCTGCTTGAGGCTCATTCGTTCCCCTTGTTACAGGTCATGCCTGCCAGGGAGTGCCCACTTGAGAGAGCTCTGTCCACCCCCATGGACCAGATCATCTGAATGCCCTCCAAAGCCTGAGCTTCTCCTCATTAGTCCCAGACCACAGCTTCAGATTCCCAGCACTAGGGCCCTCTGGGTTGCAAATCTACACCTTCCAGGCACATGTCCCAGACCTTCTCACTTATCTCCTTCCCATTCCTCTACTTTTTCTCTGGCTCCAGAAAAACCTGCAACCCAGGAAAGTCCTGCCAAACCTTAGGCTTCCAACCAGCCAGTGGGTCTGTCCCCTTCTAAATGACTGCTGGTTCTGACCTGGCACAGTGTGGAGACCTTCCATCACCTGAGCGACATCAAGTGTGGTGACCTTCCATCACCTGAGCGACATCAAGGTCTGAGATGAGAAATCAGCAAAGAGAAGGACATCAAGGGAACCAGGTTGCTGCTGCTGCCATTGTACAGAGTAAGTGTGAGCACTCTTCCTGTAAGCGCAGACATCTTGATGTTATGATTATGATGTGAACTTTAAAAACAACACAAAGACTCAGATATGATGTTGCCTATCAATACAATCCAAGGATTTCCTCTGTAGTCAGCTAAGAAAAGCCTGATTTCATCAAATGTTAAGGAAGTGGGCCAAGGAGGAAGCTGGGGCCAACGTAGACCTCCAAGAAGCCCTGGGAAATCAGGAATATTTTCAATGACTATTTTTAACCGAACACTATCTTTATCTTGTAGTATACAATGGGATTCTATAGTTTTATGATTTTACTTACTCAGTCTCACTAGCATTTCCTGTGATGACCTTATTCCTACTTCTGCTAGCACAAGGTGTTGGAAGGGCAAGCGTTCCCCTCACACTCAAGATCATTCTTACTGCCTACTCACAGTTATTCTGATTGAAGTCCTGCTGAAAGTAGAACCCATACAGGCTCTTTGTCAAACAGCAGGGGATGTTTTCTGTGTGATTCAACCATCCCAATCACGGGTATGCACTTCAGCTGACTCCCATATCTTGGTTATTGTGAACAATCCAACAATATCACGTGCATTTCAGGTTTATCTTCTGAATGTTATTAACTTCCTGTGAATGCACAGATGAATGGAAAGATGAAGCTGAGATGTATGGAATATCAATTACTCACCATGAACAAGAATGGAATCCTGCTATCTTGGGCTGAATGATGGGATCCAAAGGACACCAGGGTCAGAAAGGCAAGAGGTATATGTCGTCCCTTAGACATGGAAACCAAAAGAGGAAAAAAAGTGACCTGAAAATAAGATATCAATGACTAGGGAAGGACTTTGGAGATGAGTGCAGAAGGATTATAGACACAATCAGCATGTCCCCATATTTGTGTGTGCTAATTGACTTTTTCCGTGAACTCAAAATTGAGGCTTTGCCTGCTGATTTTGCTGTTTTTAATGTCAGTTTGACACAAGTCAGAGTTGTTGGGGACTAAGGAATCTCAACTGAGTAAATGTCTCCACCAGACAGGCCAATGGAAAAGTTGTGGTACATACTTTTGATTGAAAATTGATGTGGGAGGGTCTAGTCTATGTTGGCAGTGGTATCCCCAATCCCTGGTGGTCCTGGATTGTATAAAAAGGCAGGCTGAGCAAGCCGTGGAGAGCAAACTAGTAAGTAGCTTTCATCTATGGCTTCTCTTGAGTTCCTGCCTCAGATTCTTACCTTGAGCTCCTGCTCCGACTTTTCTAGATAATGGACTAGAAGTTCTAATATGAAATAAACCCTTTCATTCCCAAGTCACTTTTGGTCATGGTGTTTTATCATAGCAAAATAAAAGTAGCTAATATAGTGTGTGTGTGTGTGTGTGTGTGTGTGTGTGTGTGTGATGCTGCTTATATTCTAATGCTAAATACTGGTTCCTCAAGATCTCCTAGGAGCAGATTCTCACATATTCAAGTGATGCCATGGGAACTCTCTCCTCAATTTAACTGACCAATAAAATGCTAGAGTCTGTGACTGGGCAGTGGAGGGAGAAAAATGGGACTGGAGAGGGTTGCAGGTAGAGGAGGAAAGGAAGACGCTATAGACTAGAACCACATGGACAGGAGAAACAGCAAGTAGCAATGGGCTTTATACCAGGGGAATCAGTCAGTAGAGCCCTAAATGTGCTCAATCTAGGCATATGTCTTGTAAATAAAATACCCGGATTAAATGTCTTTTATCTGGGCTTATTAGGATCATAAATTTCTACTACGAACTAAGACAATGGAATTCTACACTGAAGATAGAGCAGGCATGTGGTGAACTGGTGCCAAGCTGCCTATCTGCCTGGAAGCTCCGAGTGTTAGAGATGCTCACAGTAGGCAGAATGCAGTCCATGATAGGGGTCTCCAGGAATCGTTCTCTGTGGAACCAAAACACCAGCCTGAACAAAAGGTCTGCAGGGCTCTGGTCTGGCCAGATCAGCCAAAGTGTTGCTACTCTTTAAAGGGAATCCTGTGCAGGGGAGGTAGCCAGGGTCTCTCCCACTACCAGAGCAGCACCAATGCCAGACTCAGTAGAGGTGGCAAGCTGTGGTGAGCAGCAGCAAGCAGCCCAAGAGCTGCAGCTAGGAGCCACAGCAGCAAGCTGCAGGGGCATGAGCCCATGATGGGTGGATCCAAGGTCCAGCAATGAGTGCTTTGGGAGAGAAAACTCTTCCCCAGAGATGTTACAGCCCAATATAACAGCCTCTCTCAGACGATTCTTGGTGAAATAACGTGCACTTTATTCCATGTGGATAAGGACATTATAAACACTTTAGGAGTAGGGTGTGGTCCAGGGGTAGATGTTTTCCATTGGCTCAGTCTGAGATGTTAGGGATGTTCTGTTTGCATGGGGAAAGACTTCAAATGTTGTCCCTATGTGGTGACTTATTGTCATGGCTCTCTCAGTGAGGTGTCATAGTTACCTGTTCCAGAATAAGTAGAGCTTGGCAGGGAGCTGATCTCACTCCTGCTGTTCTCTGAGATTCCCCGGGGTCTGAGCCTGCTAAGCCCTACCAGTTCTTCTGTCTGGTGGTACCATCCACTTGTCCCACAAGCTGGGACTATAGCAGATCACACAGGACCAGTAAGTCAAAGAAGTGAGTCCCAGGCTAGCCAGAGTTATATGCTAAAACCACACCACACACACACACACACACACACACACACACACACACACACACACACAGAGAGAGAGAGAGAGAGAGAGAGAGAGAGATACCCTTTAAGAAGTACCAGAAAGATATGTGACTTTCACAAAGTAGGCCTGCTGCTGAATGCTACAGCCCTACCTGGTAACAGCTTCACAGAAGACAGCTTCTGGAACTGTTGGTGGCAGAACACAGAACATGCATTTGTGCATTTGTGAGTCTGGGGGATATGTCTGCTTTCCAGCTGCTGTGAACAGTCAGACATGCCTTGGGAAATGGTGCCCAGAATGCTTAGTGGCGTTCCACTGGGAACCATGGTCCCCAGAGAGGGCTATTCTGGGAGAGAATGCAGAGTGGGGGGTAGGCAAGTGGCACAGGGCTGAAGTGTTGCTTGATGCTGTGTGATCCCTGGGCCAGGCCTGATGCCCTATTCTCGTAAATTCCTTGGCATGTCACCTAGTTTCCAGTAAACAAGACCCTCCAAACTATGACCCAAGAGTGAATGAACAAACATAACTATTCCCCAAACAAAAGGAAATGCCTAAAAAATTCACTATCTTCCTCTTCAGAGTTCTTAACACAGTAGGCCACAAACCCTGCCTGCTTGTTCAAGCTATTAACAGTAGGATGTCTAACCTTTCACAGGGTACAGAGTGAGTACCAGGGAACCTTCAGTTCACCCTCAGCAATAACCACTTGCAAACTGAGTTCTGGCTGATTCATACAGAAGAGAAGTGTCTGTGTGTGGTGGTTTGGGGCAGGGGAGGTCTGGGTACAACCTCTGTTTATATTTTCTTTTCCCATGTAGCTTTTAAAACTTTAAAGTATGTGCTTTGAATTAAGTATTTAATAAACTAATACTATTAATTCCCATTTCTGTCTCCAGGGATATTAATCTGAGATTATTTCCAACCAGAAAAAAAAATGTTTATTGTACTGTGTTGGGATTAAAGCCATAGCAGCTATTCTGTCTTCTTGTGTGTTTCCAGATATAGACCATAGAACAGGGCTCATGGGAGGCTCTTGGGCAGGGTGAGCATGTTAACGTCATCATGCACACAGGCCTGAGAGCGTGATAGGCATGTGGGCAAGCTGTAGCTCTTAGCTCATTTTCAAGACAGGTCTACTGCATTTTTAGAGAATACTTCATTCTGCTTCTTGGTTCGGATATAGCTTCCGCAGACCACAGGGAGGTGAACATTTTATGGAAAGGGCTATAGTAGACATTATGTGCTATGGAAAAACTGGTCTCTTCTATGACACCTCAGTCATGCTAACTGGGATCTCCACAGATAATATACAAAGGAGGATAGTGACTGTGCTCCAACACAGTTGCATGTATAAACATTGCTTTCTTGAACTACATATAATTCATATGAACTATTAGAAAATGAAATGTTTCCAAGCATTCTTTTATCTTTATATATTTCTTTTCCTTTTCACTCACACCCCCCCCTTTTTTTTTTTTTTACTTTTGACCACTTCATGTATGAGTACAACGTACTATGATCATATGTACCTCTCCATGGCCCTCTCCCTTAGCTATCCCACACTTGCCCATGTCCTTGTACGTGTGCAGGTCATGAGTGTGTTCACAGCTGCACTTGTCATGCCATGGCCAGAGCACAGTGTTTCAGGCACCCCTCCTCCGGGTCTCACAATCTTCCCAGCATCCTTTCCGCAATCTTCTCTTGTCATTATTCAAAGCATTTGACCAGTTACAAGTCTTTGTATTGCTCACCATACAAAAGAAGCTTATCCGGCCAAGATGTGCACAGTCTATAGATATAAGTATAAGTACTTAGGAGACAATGTATTGGTCTATTTTTTTTTTAACAAAAGACCTACCTTTCACCCTGAGGTTTATGACTTTTCCAACCAAAGCTTGTTTTCAGCTTTTGGGTCTGATGCTTGAGATAGAATTCTACAACGCATTGCATGATAGCCTTGAACTTACGATGACCTCAAAATTAGACTATTCCTCAGCCCCACAGAGTGTTGGCATTCCAGGTATATGCCATGATGCCTAGAGACAGATTTCTTTCAAAACCATTTAAAAATGTAAAATTATTCTTAGTTCATGGACCAAAAAATCCCCAAAGGAACAAATCAACAAACCAAGCAAACAGTAGGTAAAAATAAAATCAGGTGGCAGGCGAGATAGTGGGTGAGCAACAGTAGGCTGGCCACCACCCCAAACTTCTTCAATTGTGTTACTAGTTAGTCCCATACATGTGCTTGCTTCACTATTGTCACATGCGTTTGGGCGCACACACACACACACACACACACACACACACACACACACACCTTGACTAAATAAATGTAAGTTAATAATAAAATACATGGATGAAATGTTGTTTTCCTAACTCTGTGTATAAAAATGCATGCACACACACCTTTGCAAGTGCACATAAATACACATCTAAACACAGAAACTGAACATATATTCCTTGAAACAATTCAGGATTAGATGGTTCCAGTTGCTGCTTTCACATCTGTTGAAGGGCTACTTAGCACTGTCCCCATTTTCTGGCTCTATAACTATGTTTTTATGACTTGATCTTATCAAATCTCAACATCTCTATCTTCCCTCAGTCAACCATTTGGTTGGTCACCAGGTCAAGCCTAGTTCCTTGAACACTAGTAGATTTTTACCTAGATGGCAATTGGGTGGTATGACTGCAGGAACATGGAATATGGTACTGACAGGGTCCATGATTCACTGAAGAGTGATACCCTGGACTCGAGTAGTATGTAAATGCAAAGAGCGATTTATTCTGCAGAAGTCCAGCATGCTGGGGTCTCCCCATTACCAAAATAGAGAGACAACCAAGTGAGCTCGCAGACCCAATTTAAAGCACATTAGAAAATTCTAGGGTAGGTGACCTCTATGTTAATCTGTTGGATCCATCTCTGTGAACATTTTATTACTAGGGTGTTGGGGCTGGAAACTTGTTGGGGAGGTCTGGAAACTGTTGCTGAGGAAGTAGCTGAGGAAGTCTGGAAACTGCTATTGACTCATTTGTCCTTGCCTCAGGCCAGGTGGCAAGGCAGCTTCTAAGACCCAGACTTGCCTGGAATTGCCTGGTTCTTGGAAACAGAGAGTTAGGCCACTGCCAATATGAAGCCTGCCATGAAATCAGCCTAGCCTTCTCAGTACCTATCAGAGAGATAGGCTTTTCATGGTTCCGGGAAATAGTAAATTCTGTATTCTGCTCTTGTTCCAACTGGCATGGAAGCTGAAGTGAGTAGAAATATTAATCAAGGAGGAAGAACATTCTGACACGAATGTGGAAGAACTCCAGGACTATGCCTTGGAGGTGTAAGGACAAGCTAGAACTCCCAGAATCCTCTGCCTGATGCTTCCAACTTCAAACACACAAGTGACTTACAGGGAAAGCTGGCACACTTGATTATTTTCTAAGGGACACCTAACCCAGATGAGGAGCTGGGGGACCTGAAGGAAGAGACCTGGTGAGGGACAAGGAATTGCATGTCTGGCTTCTTCCCTTTGTCACAAGGGAGGCAGATATCAGCAGTTCCTGTGTTACCCACAGTGGCTGAGTCATGTGCTCTGAACTGTCCTATCTCAGTTGGTAAAATGCTTGCAAACCCCTGGGTTCCAAGCTCAGCATGGCACAAAGTGGGTGTAGTGACATATGCCAGTCCTCATAGCACTTGGCAGGTGGAGGCAGGGGGATCAGGCAGGAGTTCAAGATTTTCTATCTATTGCTATCTAGTGAGTTGGAGCCCTTTCTGAACCATGGAAGACCCTGCATTTAAACAAACAAAAACCAAACAGAAGGCAAATATCTAATGTGGGCCTTCCAAACCCTTGTAGATTCTTCCTGCCCCAAGATTATGCAGAGATAGGAATCCTGGTCCTCAGACATCTCCCTAGCTAAGACAGCACAGCAAGGGAACTATGTAAACTCTCTTTCCTGCAGAGATTATCTGAAGTAATATGTGATGGCTTTTGTAAAACTTTCACCCTCCTTCCAGTACTGCCCTGGGGAGAGGAGGTGTCAGTCTTGATCCTTGGCATTGCACAGATTTAGAAACTGATCTTACATGGAAGGTGAGAGAACAGCCTAAGAAGTCACCTCTTCTCTGCCTGGGGGTATTTTTCTCTCCTTCAGGGTCTACAGAGGACTTCTCCTGGAAGTCCCAGGGCCAGCAGACCTGGCTTCCTGCCTTTCTCTAACCAGGGTGGCAGGGGGCCTGGCTCTGCCTCCCAACAGCCTTCCTGTGTTGACAGCACCCTTTGTTCTTCCTTTCTCCCTAGGGAAGATGTTGGCTTGTCTGTTCTGGGCAACAGACTTGGGAAAAAACACACTTTTGTCTTTTAAAGGAATTTATCATTGTCCTTCTGAAGGCTCAAAAGAAAAGCCACCTTATGGCCCCAAACACTGATTTCAAAAGCAACAACAACAAAAACCAATTGAAATTCCTCTTCAAAAACAACAGAAAGGCCCTGCCCCCTGCTTTGGGTTCGATTCAGGCCATGCATTTTTGAGTTACTATATCCACAAAAATGTGGTGTGTGTGTGTGTGTGTGTGTGTGTGTGTGTGTGTGTGTGTGTGTGATACAAATAAGGAACAGACAAAAGGATATTGCAATGTTTCACCATCTCTCCATCTTCTGATATGTCTCTGTCAGATTCTTTAAAAAAAAAAAAGAGACTTCTAATTATGTGTATATGTGTATATGTATGGTTTTTGCACATGTACAGGTGCCAGTGGAGACATGAAAGTGTCCAGTTCTCCTGGAGCTGAAGTTAGAGGCAACTGTGAGTCTCCTGTTGCCGGTGATAGGAACTGAACTCCGGTCCTTGCTGTTAGCATTCTGTCTAAACTCCACCCCACAGTTACCTGGCAACAGACAGGTAGGCCTGACCCACTATAAAAGGGGCTGCTTGCCTCCTCCTCTCTCTCTTGCTCTCTTATTTCTCTCTTGCCCTCTTGGGCTCTTCACTTCCTCCCTTCTTTCCCTATTCCCATCCCTCCTCCCTTCCCCATTCCCTTCCCCCTCTCTCCACAAGTTCATGGCCTCTACTTCTCTACTCTCTCCTTCCCTCTGCCTTTATGTGCCTCTACTACCCTCTTAACTACTCTCCCCATGCCCTGAGTAAACTCTATTCTATACTATACCGCTGTGTGTTTTGTGGCTGGTCCCTCAGGGGGAAGGGATGCTTCTGCATGGGCCCACTGAGACATCCCCTTCCCCCATACCTCACCACCCCTCCATAGAACATATTTTCTCTCTTTGTCTTTTTATAAACACACCACTTGCCAAGAACAAAAGAAACTCCTAACCCTGAGCCATGACATCTCTCTAACTCTAGATTGCTTTCTTGATCTTTTTATGCCAGTGGCTTTAGAATGCCTTTCTGTACACACATAATATAGCCTGAACCCCAGAATAATCTTTGCTTTGTAGAGTATGTATGTAAAGGACTTCAGAGGCAATATGTAACCTATGACAACTTCCCAAAGCTGTCAAAAGAAGTTTTGAAAACACATACTTGCACTTCCAAGAAAATTTGTCACCAACACAGAGCCTTATACCTTCCTTTTATTCATGACAGGAAGGGGACTTCCTTTCAGTAATACAGTGATATATGGTTGCACACACCTCTCCTTTTCTTCTGTGTTCTTTTCTAGAGATTAACTGGGAGGGCATGGTTATTAAGACCTTTCACTGGTTATAGTATTGTTATGTTTTCTTTCAAAACCTCCATTGTGCAGTTAGATTTATGACTATACGGTTATATGTCTGTCCCTGAGCAGGTTTTGTGTGTAGTGTCTTACTGTTCATAATGATATTTTGTTGGGGCTAGAGAGATGGTCAGATCCACTTGGTTCCTGGTCATGTTGGACTATTACCTGTCTTCTGTAACTCCAGCTCCAAGGAATTCAATGTTCTTTTCTGG
>JANHMN010000483.1:0-11522 GCA_030674055.1 Rhabdomys pumilio
ATGCCTTCTTCTTTTCAGCACTTGTGGAAAAGGACAGCAGTGTAAAATTCAGGATTATGGACTAGGCTTTGGGTGCACAGGCCATAGCTTTCTAAGACATTGTCAGAGACCAATATATTGAACAACAGTTGAAAAGGCTATCAAGTACTGGAGTTTAAAAAACAAAGAACGATCATAAGTGTGAAGATAGCACAAAGACTGTGATGGTTTGTGTATGGCTGGCCCAGGGGGTGGCCCTCTTAGAAGGAATAGCCTTATTGGAGTAGGTATGTCATTGTGTGTGCAGGCTGAAGGCCCTCGTTCTAGCAGTCTGGAAGTCAGTCTTCCACTATCAGCCTCAAGGGAAGATGTAGACCTCTCAGCTATGCCTGCACCATGTGTGCCTAGATGCTGCCCTGCATCATCACCATCACCTTGATGGTGATGGATTGAACCTCTGATCCCGTGAGCCAGCTCAATTAAATGTTGTCCTTTATAAGACTTGCCTTGGTCATGATGTCTCTTCACAGCATTAAAACCCTAACAAAGATACAGGTGAGATGAATAGGCAAAGAGACTATTAAATAGAGAGAATTAAGTGTGAAGGTGTGTATTGTGGGGCACATGGACCATGCCAAGAGAGAAATGGCATTGAACTAGTAAGGTCAAACATGATCAAACTCGAGAAATCCCAAAACATGAGACCTGCAGGTGGAAAATTAACTTCCTCCCTGTTGCCTATCCAACTTTTGGGTGTGTAACCCAAAGATGCCCCAACAAGGTGGTCACAGATTGTCAGTCAAATAGCATAGCACCTAGAATTCTTCTCCATGCAAACAGAGCAGTCTGTGGCAATAAAATGCATTTAGTCCTCAAATTTCATTCCACTTTCCAAGGTTCTTAGATTCCTAGTCCACATGTAATAAAACACACAAGTTGTTTTCCAAGGATCATCAGGGACTGGCTGATTTTACTTGGCTGTAATACTTAGAGAAGTATTACATACCTGAATATCTGAATAAAGAAATGAAGTTCGAAATTCAATTAAATAAAATTATATTTAACTTATAATCCCCACATACCCTTGAACCACTAATCATTAGACTTTTGGAACAACTGCCTGGTGAGACTCCTGTCTCTTGCAGAGACTTTCATATAGTGTAGAACCCCAACATTGCCACTGCCACCATAGCCACCATGGGACCAAAAATCAAGCCCAGTGCCTACTAGCTAAACTTCTTTATTCCTTTTGTAAGAGTTGTAACATGGTTCAGCATTCCTAGCTGGACTGGAGTGATGTTATGCCTATTCATGCTTGACTTCATTTCACCCCCTCCAAGCCTTATGGGCAGCAACACCTGATGCACTAGGTGGAAGAGGTAGATTGTTGACCCAACCCATTCCAAATTTTTTCTACCCTATTCAAGGAAATGTGCTAGAGGTATCCAGGCACTCTGGAGTAGAGGCTGAAGCTGGAACCACAAAGAATGATATTCTCTAAATTTAAGCAATACGACTTTCTGCAATTGCCTGCAGTTTCCTGTAATTAATATAATTTTATTTAGTTTAATTTCGAACTGCATTTCTTTATTCAGATATAAAGAAAAAGGTTATTTTAAAATTTCCAGGTAAACAAATGTAGTTGGAAAGGATTGTATTGCTTAAGATAATCTATAAAGTTGTGTGCTTAATTTAAAGTAGTTGTTGAATGTGAGAAATTCAACTGTTGGAGTGAGGAAGGGAATCCTAAGTGGGGTGGAGGAGGGGGTTGTGGAAGAGAAAAGCATCATTAAGAATGTTGTAAATGGGGGGGAACAAAATACTCACAGGGGGAAAAACTGAGACAAAGTGTAGAGAAGCAGAAACTGAAGGAAAGGCCATCCAGAGACTTTTCTACCTGGGGATCCATCCCATATACAGTTAAAAACACAGACACTATTGTGGATGCCAAGAAGTGCTTGACAGGAGCCTGATATAGCTGTCTCCTGAGAGGCTCTGCCACAGCCTAACAAATATAGAAATGGATGCTCGCAGCCAACCACTGGACTGAGTACAGGGTCCCCAATAAAGGATGTAGAGAAAGGACTCAAGAAGCTAAAGGAGGAGCTAAGGGGGAAGGAGCACCGAGAGGAAAAGATGGAGTAAGGAGAGGAGAAGATGAAGTAGATGAGAAGCTAGATAATGAGAGAGAAAGAGAGAGGGGGCATGGAGGCAGAAGTTCACGTGTCTCCACTAGTCAAAGATAGTTTACATAACTAGGTTAGGTATTAGGTTACACTTCTGATTGAGCATTACCATACTTATAAAGCCCTTGATTAACATTTAAAAAATTGTATAAAAGCCAAATGGAAAAGGAGGGACACGGGATAGGAGTTTTCTAGGGAGGAGAAATGGGAAAAGGGATTGGCATCTGAAATGTAAATAAAATATCCAATTAAAAAAGAAGAAGAAGAAGAAGCTAAAGGTGTTTGTAACCTCATAGAAAGAACAATATCAACCAACCAGACCCGCCAGGGACTAATCGACCATCCAAAGGGTACACATGGAGTGATCCATGGTTCCAGTCACATGTAGCAGAGGGTGGCCTTGTCAGGCATCAGTGGGAGAAGAGTCCATTGATCCTGTGAAGGGTCAATGCCCCCATGTAGAAGAATGTAAAGGGGGTTGAAGTGGGTGAGTAGGTGGGGGAGCATCCTCATAAAAACAGGGGGAGGGGAAACCTGGAAAGAGGAGCATTTGAAATGTAAATAAAGAAAATACCCTATTTAAAAAAAAAAGAAAAAAAAGATGTTGTAAACAGCCATAAAATAATCTATTGTTTCATTATTTTCATATATATTGATATTACTAGTATAAAAGAGTTTAAATAGACTTAGACTACATAGGACATAATACTCAAGTCAAAAGCATTAGGTAAGAAAGTAAAAATTACTATGCCACTATCGCATTCTTTTTCTTCAAAATGTTGTTCAGAAGTATCCTAAGATTTCTCAAACAATACATGTGATTTTCATTGTTCTTGATTGCCATGGTGGTTTGAATGAGAATACACTCCAGAAATTGAATTATTTGAAAACTTGGTGTCTTAAAGTTTTAATACTGTAAACAGACATCATGACAAAGGCAAGTCATATGAAGGACAACATTTAATTAGAGATGGCTTACAGGTTCAGAGGTTCAGCCTGTTATCATCAATGTGGGAGCATGGTAGTATATAGGCAAGCAAGGTACAGGCAAAGCTGAAAGTTCTATATCTTCATCTGACGGCTGCTAGAGGAAGACTGACTCCAAGGCAGCTAGGAATAGGGTCTAAAGCCCACACCACAATGAGATACCTACTCCTAAAAGGCCTTACCTCCTATAGTGCCACTTTGTGGGCAAAGCATATACAAACCATCATACTTGCTCTCCAGTTGCTGTCACTCTACCAGTTGGAGATGTGGCCTTTCATACCTATCTCCTTACAAAAAGTTCAAGTCCAAGTGGGTCAAGGACTGCCACGTAAAATCATACACATTGAATCTCATAGAAGAGAAAGTTCAGAAGATTCTTGAATATTTGGACACAGAGAAAAACTTCTTGTACAGAACACCAAAGGCTTATGCTTTAAGAGCAACAGTCACCAAATGGGACTTTATGTGGCAATGAGTGGTGTCTTGGTTTTGGGGTATGACATAGGCCTCGAACCCTGACCCCAATGGGGCAACAGCAGGTGTTCAGCCACACACCTCCTAACCCAGGGTCCTGGTGGTCTAATACTTCCATTAACATGTGCCTTGCAGTTACATAGGGCAACCACACTCCACAGGTAAAGGGTGTGAAGACAGGCTTCAGCCTCAAGAGATTTCCATATTAATGAGTTACCTAAAGGCCAGAGGGCATAGCTAATTAAGTGATTCTCCTACCCCTCTCCCTCCCTATTTAAGTCAGACCTCCTCCTCAGGCTAAAGGGGGGGTGCACATCCACATCCAACTACCATCTGCCATGTCAATAAAAATCTTGAAAGCCAGGACTTTCTCGTGTTATTGGGGCTTGTCGTCATGTTTTCATCCTGGAGGGCTTCCCTGTGTTCCAGCTACCGGGATTCGCAGGACATAATACAATTGAAAAGTTTCTTCAAAGTAAAGAACACTATCAATAGGACAAAATGGCAACCAACAGGTTGGGAAAATATCTTTAACAATTTCATATCCAATAGAGGGCTAACAAAGAACTCAAGAAGGCAGAGTCCAGAGAACTAAATAACCCTATTAAAAAATGGAGTACAAAACTAAATAGAGAATTCTCAACCAAGGAATCTCGAATGCCTGATAAACACTTAAATTTTCAACATTCTTAGTAAAGTCAACAAGGAAATGAAAATCAAAATGACACTGAGATTCCACCTTACCCCAGTCAGAATGGCTAAGAACAAAAATGCAGTTGATAGCACTTGGCAAAGATGCAGAGAAAGGAACACTTCTCCATTGTTAGGGTTGCAAGCTGGTACAACCACTCTGGAATTCAATCTGGTGGTTCATCAGAAAATTGGACTTAGAATTACCTGAGGACTCAGCTAGACCACTGTTAGGCATATACTCAAAAGATGCTCCAACATATAACAAATATAACATATAACATATAACATATAACAAATATAACATATAACAAATAACAAATCTTCCACTATGTTCATAACAGCCTTATTTATAACAGCCAGAAGCTGAAAACAACCCAGATGTCCCTCAAGAAAAGAATGACTACAGAAAATGTGGCACATGTTCACAATGGAGTAAAATGCAGTAATGAAAAACAGTGACTTCATGAAATTCTCAAATGGATGGAAAGCAAATGGATGGAATTAGAAAATGTCATCCTGAGTGAGGTAACCCAGACACAAAAGAAATTACACGTTATGAACTCACTAATATGTGGATATTAATCCAAAAGATCACAATGCAAACAATACAACCTGCAGAACCTATGGAGCATAGAAAGGAGAAAGATCATGGGTTGGAAGCTTCAGGCCCGGACTGAGGGTGGGGGAACAGGATGATTGAGGGAGATGGAAAGAGATGGGAACAAGGGAGGGAGAAAGTAGGAGGAGGAAATATGGCTGGCAGTATCAGAATCTGGAAGAGAGTTGAAAGAGGTACAGTGGGTCAGAAAATCAAATAAAATTAGGTAACTAGGTTAATGAGAAACAAGGGATTGCCACTGGTGGGTCCCAGACACCAGAGAAACAGGAGTTTCCCATCACCCAATGGGATTGACTTTAGTTGTAATATGCAGAGAAGGGGGGATATAGAACCTGTGGAAACTACCTGCAGTAGATAGGCACAGCCCCTGGTCAAGTGATGTAGCCACTCACCCATTTCGAAGTTCTTTTAAACCAGAAATGTTTCTGGCCAAAGAAAGAACAGGGACAAAAAAATGGAAAGGAGACTGAAGGAAGGATCAACTGGAGAATGGCTCCACCTGAGGATACATCATGTCTGCTGACACCAAACCCAACACTGCTGCCTTGGTCAAGAGACACATGCAGACAGGAACCCAGTGTGGCAGTTCCTGGGGAGGTCATGTCAGATACTGACCAAATGCAGAGGCAGATCCTTGGAGCCAACCATCAGGCTGAACTCAGGGAACCTGGAAGGGGAGGGAGCTGGCAGAAGGACTGAAAGAGAAGAGCAGAATTACAACCCCATTGAAAGAACAACATAAGTTGGCCTGACTACCCAGTTCTCACAGAGACTAGACCACCAAACAAGGAATGTTTTAAAAAGGATTTTTGGCTCCAGATTCATATGTAGCAGGGGATGACCTTGTCCAAAAGCAATGAGAGGGGAGGCTTTTGGTCCCAGAGAGGTTTGATGTCCCAGATTATGGATTCACTTGTTAAATCACTTGTTATTAATTTGGTTTATGTTTTATTCTGTGTATACTTTAGGTAATAAATTCTTATTGAATACATAGGTATTATTTGTTCTAAGGACTCAGATTCTCACTGCAAAAAAGTTGACACCTCTCTTCCCAGCATGAAGTCTCATGGAATGCTTCATTTATTAGGGCTTCAGTTTTCATTAGCTGAAAGTCAGAGAAAAACAAGTATCTCTTAAGAATCTATTCACTTTGTCATAATGGTGAAGACCCCCAAATTCGGGAGACCCTTACTCAAGTCTCTGGAAGTCGAGAACACCCACAAACTCCAAGACACCGTTATTGGGTGCAATTAGCAGAGGTTTATTAGGGAGCTGACAGCCAGCGTTCAAACTGCACACTTGCGCAGGAGTACAGTTTGACTCCGCCAGTCAGTCTGGGGAGGGTTTCTAAACCACAAACCAGGGGAGTGGGAAGGTGGGTGAGGGGTTTTCAAGGATACATAACATAAGAATATCGAAACATTCCAGAGGAGCCCAAACCTAAATGATACAGGATTATGTGAAAATCATTCTGCACACTCATTCTTCTCAAGAATATAGTCTTACCATGTTATTACCGACTATTTCAGGTTAAACTATTTCTCACTTGCTCTGGTCACAGTCCCACCTAGGTGACTTGCATCTTTTTGTGGTCAGGAATGAGTCTTCCTGCTTTGGACTTTTCACACCCACCAGTGGGTTCTTTTCCCTGAGGCTTGAGGAATGTAATCCAGCAAGTGTCCTCTGATTCAGGGATAATGCCCTCCACCCAGAATATCTGGGGCAATGAAGGCCTGAAATCTTACATTCAGTTTCGCCTTCTGGAGCCTGCATTCTTTTGCTCAGGGTAAAGGAAAAGCCTATATATATATTTTATAAAATGGTCTTTATAATTTTTCACTCTCCAATGGATACATCATATTACAGCCAAAACAAGGATCTTACCATTAAGCATTGTTTCTTGAAGCAGGGGTGTTTTTGTTCAGAGCTATAACACTGTAAGAGAAAATTATAGTAGTTGCAAACAATAATATACACCCACATCTTCAGCCTCCATTCCACTGATTCTCAGAGTGAAATCTGTTCCTGACCTACTGCAACTGAACCCGCCTGAGACTCCTGAGGCAAGGTTGGACATCCAATATACGTGTTGCTGAGGAGACTGTCCTGGCCTCTGCAGGAACCAATACAAATCAGTGATGCCATCACTATGTAGGAGACTTTTACTAGATTTTCAGGGAATGGAAACTGACTCTCCAAGAGTTACAGGACTGGAGACTGCAGCCAGGGTCATCACAACATCCACAGTGGCTCCTGCAATAAGAGAAATAAATGGTTATGTACAAACAAATGAAAAAATGAAGTTACTTTCCTTCCTTTATTTTTTTCTACTTATTGTATTCATAACTTTACTTCATACACTAAAAGTGCTCCACATAAAATATATTTGTAGAGGGAGCAAAGAGAGTCTCTAAACTCTCCTGGATTCCTGGCTTTGGACTTGTCAGAGTTGCAACAGAAACATTGGTTTTTGTCTCTTCACCCTTTGAACCTCACAAGCCCATTAGTGGAGAACAAAACTGTATATGTCACACATGGACAGAACATACATATTCATCATCAGGTCCACAGAAATATCCATCACTCCACATTTCCCCTTCTTCATCTTTGTCTCCTTACCAGAAATCCAGAGTACAAGCAGCCCCAGAAGCTGAGCAGGGCACCTCATTCTGGGAACTTGATATGAAGAGTCAAGAGTAGTCAAGACAATAAAAGGAGCTAACTTTTATTCTCAACTTGCAAGAAAATGTCCTCCCTAGGGAACAATATGCAAATTTCCTGGTTGTTCAGCTGTGTGAAAAGTACCTAGAGTGCAAAAATTTCCACTCTCAAGAGTCATTTGACAAACATTCTGCCATGTTTGAAGAAAAACAAATTCAGTGCTCACTGCCAAAATTACAAGCATATGAATTACACTGTGAAAACACGAATCTGTGTGAAAGAAGACATACAGGCTCTAAAGACAAAGCATCACAATATAGTTCTACAGTACCAGGGAAGTCTTTTCAATAATTTTGTTCATATTTTTCAGCCTAGCATCTTCCTATATGAACCTATATAATTTTGTTAGTTTGTGGTTTTGGTTTTATCAAAGTTGGAAGCCTACTAAAGAAAACTGAAGTGGCATGACAAATAACTCTCTTACTAGACTTTCTAAAGGCCATTTACCACAAGAATGTTGACACA
This sequence comes from Rhabdomys pumilio, assembly GCA_030674055.1. Classification (NCBI taxonomy): domain Eukaryota; kingdom Metazoa; phylum Chordata; class Mammalia; order Rodentia; family Muridae; genus Rhabdomys; species Rhabdomys pumilio. The sequence goes on from JANHMN010000483.1 coordinate 8,125, forward strand.
TTAAAAACTGAAAAAGAAGAATGGAGTTACAAAAAGACATGCATCATTCTGACTAGACAATTCTTACTTAGTCTAATACTTGGTTATATTAATAGAAATTCTCCACATAAATGATCAGGGTGAGTTTCCAGCACTGGTTAGCTCATCCGATTCTCAGAAGGCAAAGACTGGGGCCAACTGTTTTGCTTTCATGTCCAAAGAACCAGCTCAGCTATGCTCACACCACTAGGTCTACACCACTTAATTGTGGGACTCAAATAGGCAGACATTATAATTTATGAGTTGATTCAGATTGGGAAGATTTAAATCCTATTAGTACTATATTCAAATTCAAGTAATGGGAAAAATGTTTCTGGGACTCAAATCCTGAAGTCTTCACTGAAAAATAAATGTTCATAACTAAATAGCATTTTTGTCAAGAAATCTGTCCAATTGTAATTTTGTTTATTATTTTAAAAAGCAGCAATGTCTGTCTCTAGATTGCAAAAGAAAATATGACTCATTATAGGCTGGGAACGTTGGAAAACAAGAAAAGAACACATCACAAATGAGTCTGTAAACTTTTACTTGATATTTTCATTCTGGTCTTAAAGTATTTTTTTAAAATATTTTATTGCCAGGCAGTGGTGGCACACGCCTTTAATCCCAGCACTTGGGAGGCAGAGGCAGGCGGATTTCTGAGTTTGAGGCCAGCCTGGTCTACAGAGTGAGTTCCAAAACAGCCAGAACTACACAGAGAAACCCTGTCTCGAAAAACCAAAATACTAAAAAATAAATAAATAAATAAAATATTTTATTGATTCTTTGGAAAATTCACATCATGCATCACAATCCCTCTCCTCATAACTTTGTATCTACCCATTGCCATTGCATTTCTTCCTTGAAAAAATAAAAAGTAAAAAGTGAAAAACTTGTTGTGGAAGCAGTCATGTGTTATTGTGTATCACACGGTATACTCTTTTGTCCATATATCTTTACTTGTTCATTCCATTGAGTCATTAGACTTGTTTGAGGCCTCTGGCTTCTGCTACACTCTCAATACTGGATCCTCACTAGTACTCCACTCAGATATTCTGTTGTTACCCTTTATCATAGAGATCTTGCAGCTTTGGATCAGTAGAACCAGTCCCTTCAGTCCCAGCAGTTCTGAGATGGAGAAGATGTTGTCGTGGGTCAACTCAAAGCTCTGGTTCTAGACCTGATTGGTAATGGTTATTGACAAAAAAACTGATAAAATCTGAAATGTAAAGATAATATCAAATAAAAATACATTTATTGTTTTTCAATTATTTATTGATTAAATTTATATCCAGATCACAGATCCACCTCTTCCCAGTTGCCCCACCATCAAAAGGCCACACCCCACACTATCCCTTTCTTTTACCTTTTACTCTAAGAAATGGGAAGTCCCCCCTTGGGTCCCAATACACCCTGACACCTCAAGTTATTGCAAGACTAGGCACATCCTCTCCCACAGAAACCAGACAAGGCATCCATTTATGGGTAGCAGGATCCACAGATGGGCAACAGAGTCAGTGTAAGTCCTGCTCCAGTTGCTAGGAGACCCACATGAATACAAAGCTACAACTTTTCTTTATTTTTTACTTTTTTTATTCACATTACAGCTTGACGACAGTCCTTTCTTCTCTGTTAAGTGCCCCGTCAAATAGCCCCTCCCCCTAACATTCTCCACTGAGAAGAGACAGAGTTCCTCTGTCCCTTATACCAACTCACTCTGGGACATCAAGTCACTTCAGGATTAAGCACATCTTCTCCTACTGAGGTCATATATGGCAGCCCTGTTAGAAGGAAAATTATTCACAGCCAGGCAAGAGAGTCATGGACAGCCCCCATACAATTGTCCCCCCTCCATGAAGACCATGCTTCACATATTCCACATGTGTGAGGGGTGTTTAGTCCAGCCCAAGTATGCTCTTTGGATGGTGGTTTGTGGGGTGGTGAGAAGCAACTGGGTGCTTGGTAGAGCATGAACTTCAAACCCTGGAATCTTACTGGACAGTAAGAGTCCAACAACCTCTCTCACAGAGAGATTTATGACCATCAGTCACGAGGAACAGTCCCTCAGGCTTTCCCACATGCAGATGAGGTATCTCCAAGCTCTCAGATCAAGCCAATAGGCATTATCTGCTGCCAGACCCTAACCCACCCTGAAACTGTATATAAGGGCTTTATTTAAGGGAAGTAAAGTGCTCAAGAATCATCCTGGTGTCTGAGAGTTTCTGTCACAAGAGCTGTAACACTTGGGGAGAGATCTGCTCTCCCGGAACCTGCCTGGGACACCAAGCTGCCTCCTTGCCAGCTAGTCAGCTTCTTATCGGCCCAGCCCGGGCCTGGACTGGCTCAGCGTGGAGAGGCAGGTGAAGCACCTGGGAGAGACCAGTCAGCAACAGCAGCAGTGGGAGTAGGCAATCTCCTCTCCTGCTTGCACTCTGTGTCCTTTGGCCTTGACGCAGTGGAGACGCAGGCCAGAGGCAGTGCAGAGACGTGGAGAACCCTCCCTGCTCTCACCCTGTCCCCAACCAGGAGATTGTTGTGGGAGACCCTCCAGAACAAGGGACCCCACAGTGGTTCACTCTCTGAGAGCTCCCAAAGGTCCAGGTAGGTTAGTTGACTCTGTTGATGTTTTTGTGGAGTTCCAAGTACTTCCTGGTCTCTCAGTCCTTCCCCTAACTCTTCCAGAAGACTCTGTGAGCTCTGCCTATGTTTCTCTGAGATTCTCTGCATCAGTTTCCTTCAACTATTTGGTGGATCCTCTCAAAGGACAAGTATGTTAGGCTCCTGTCTGCAAGCATAATAGAGTATTATTAATAGTCTCAGGGATTAATTCTTCTCCATGGGATAGGTCTCAAGTTAGGCCAAATATTGGTTGGTCATTCCCTCAAACTGTGCTGTCTTTGTCCCTGTACTTTTTATAGGTAGGACAAATTTGTGGTAGAAGGTTTTGTAGGTCAGTTGGGGTACTTATCCATCCACAGGGAGTCTCACATGGCTAGAGGCAGTGGTGTCTTCAAGCTCCATATTCCTTACTGCTAACAATCTCATCTATAGTCACCTTCATTGACTCTCTGGAACCTCCCCCATCTTAGGAATCTGACATATCACAGAGATGCCCTCCACCTGTCTGTTGCTGATTTCCACTCTATTCTCTCTCCAACTCAGGCTCTCCTTACACCTGAGAGCCCCATCCCACGACATACCACACCCAATGCCCTCTTTATTTCCTCTTCTACCAACTTCCATCCCTCCATCTAACTCTCATGAGCCTTTTATTTCCCCTTCTGAGTGAGATTCTAACATTATCCCTTAGGTCCTCCTGGTTAGTTAGCTCATTTGGGTCTGTGGATTAGAGTGTGAGTATCCTTTACTTTCTGGCTAAT
>JANHMN010000484.1:0-15814 GCA_030674055.1 Rhabdomys pumilio
ATGAAAATATAGTTGTCAAAATACTAATATTGAATTCAAATGGTCCCAGTTTTTCATATTATTATCTTGGTTGACTGTGTGATATGAGTAGGCTGGGTAATATTAAGCATAACCTTTCTTTTTAATAAACAGTAAGACAGACACACAAGATGGTAAAATGTTCAAGATGGAGAAAGGTGAGCACACCTAGGACTGAAACAACCTTTGCAGCCTATCATGCCCTCTCTAATGCAGAGATGGAATGCTGTAAAATACTTTCATCAATTACTCTTCATTAGAACTTTTCATCAGCTCAGTCCTAATACACTGAGATACTTATTTGGTCCACTATCTTAACCCATACCCTCAAAACCACCTGTATGCTCCCCAAAGTCAGTCTGTGCTGTGTTCCTAATCAAGTACTTGTTATGCTGTTAAATTTTATAACTTTAACCCAGAGGAGAGCATAGTGAGGATGGGTGTTTGTTCAATTGTGTTAATTGGTGAGTCAGCATCCAGTGTTAAACAGGCATATATATAGAAGGAGTAAATCTTTCATCCTCGAGGAAGGTAAAACTCGATTGGCTGTAGCACATGGACAATTATAATCACAAAATATTGTAGTAATGTCGTCACAACACTTTTTGTTTCAGAGAAGTCAAAGGCTTTCATACTGCTAACTCATTCACCTTCAGTGCACTGATAGAGACATGGGATGACAGAATCCTCATTTCATTGGCCAAAGTTGATGCAGAAAGGAATTAGGCACTGAAGAAAATGCAAAGCAAGAATCATTTTTGTTTCTGTCTAAGCCTCTTCTTTCAGTTACAAGAACTCCTCCATTTTAAAGTAGCAAATACCATTAATGGTAAAAGTGTAATTTTTAGAAAAGGGATTGTTTCAGCAGAATTATGGCATAGTTATGTTAAGAGATATCAGAAGGCTCTGAGTGCATTTGATCTTGCACTTTGATATGCTCTGTTCTTATGGGGCTAAAGAGTTGTTTTTAGTAGCAGCATTATAATAAACGGACAGTCCTGGCAGAGATCCCCATTTCTCTAGACTGCCATTAGGCTCAAATCGATTCTCTGAATAAAGTCTGTCCCAAGTCACACACCAATACAGGGAAAAGATGAGGTTTGCTTTTGTTTTTAAACCAACCCAATATCTCTCATTTGTGTTCTAACCATGTGTAACTTTTGTTAATCCGGGGTTGGAGCCGCCCAGGTTGACATACACAGGAGAACAACAATTTGCTCCCACACAAGCCTGGAATGGTAACAGTGTGCAGTTGCCTAAGAAAGAAAAGCCTTTTCTGAGCGTTGCGTGGGTGCCTGTGCCAGGGTGACGGAGTCATTCTTCTTCTCCATTCAAGGATGCTATTCATTGGAAATCCTGCACATCTTTTTGAAATAATTGATTTCTCTCGAGTGGGAGGCAAAACTCTTTTGATGATAAAGAAGAAAGGGAAAGAACAACATGCAAGATTGAAAAGGGTGCTTTTGAGAGAAATGCTCTCTGGTCACAACTTGTTCAGGCTGAGGACTACAGGCTTCAGTTCCATGTGTCAGTAGTCCCCTGGTGACTATGTCTCCCCCAAAGCCGCGGGGGCATTCTCACTCTCTCTCCTGTTTCAGTTAGCCCTGGCCACTCTGATGGAAGCAGCATCAGCTGCGAGGTCTTCCTCAGTCACACTGGCTCTGGCTGCCTTCTCCACACCTGACTGAGCTGAGTTTGTGCAAGCCACCTCCACATGCCATCCAGTGCCTTTACCCGGTACCCAGTTTCCCTTCCTCCCACCTCCAGTCCCTGCTGCTCCAACTGCGCCCTGGGCGCATGCTCAGCCTCTGGTCCACCTGACCCGCCCGCTCCGCGCGCCTCTCCCCTGTGCGGCGGCCAATGGCAGAGGGCGGTGGTGGTAGGATTGTTGAGTAGAGTTTGGATGCCAACGACCACGGGCTGGAGCGAAGCGGAGGGGGCGCTGCCGGGGTATTTCGGGAAGGGGTGTGAGGAGAAGGCGGCAGGTGCGTGTGGGAGGTGGTGGTTGAGAGAGAGGGAGAGAGGGAGAGAGAGAGAAAAAGGACCGAAGAAAGCCGGCGGGAGTCCTCGGTGGAGGAGGCGGGACCGGCGGGCTCTTCCCTGCGGCGGCGGGAGGCTGGGGAGGCGGCCCGCGCTCTTCAACGTAGCCGGCCTCCTACCTGCCGGGCGCCGGTAGTGGCTGAATGGGGGCGACCGCCCTGGCGTTTGTCAAACTCCGCGACCAGGTAGGTGAGGGGCGGCGGGGCGGGATCGCGCCACCGAGGAGCAGGAGGAGGGTGAACAAGCGTCGTGGGCCGCCCGGGCGCCGGTTCTGCGCGGTGTCAGCGAGGGAAGAGGGTGTCCGGGCCGGGAGCGGTGCGGGCCGTCCGCCTGTCAGTGCAGCCCCAGCTCCGAGAAACCCACGGGCGACCGGGGGATCGCGGCCGCCCCACAGGGGCGGGTTCCGCGCTCGCTGCCCTCTAATCCGGCCCGCTGGCTGCGCCTCTGCTTTCCTGCCAGGTGAGGCTTGGGCCCAATAGGTGGCTTTGTGTTGCTGAGTAGGAGAGGGGCTGGCAGCAGCTTTGACCCGGGGTCACGACTTTGATCCCGGGTTCGCTTTGTAGACTGGGTCACTGTCCACTGCACCATCTGTGTGGAGAGGTGGAGGCAGAAGAAAGCAAACCCATCAGTCCTGATTGATTTTGCTGGGGACTAGTTATATGGTGCATATACCCAGACTCCTTTTCTCTTGGCAAATTCTGCACCATCTTGGTTTAGTTTTCTTGATTTAGGAAGAACTTGTCAAAGAACACCTCAAGTGCTCCAAAAACTGACACTGTGGGCAGGGAAAAGGAACTCTGTATCTACCAATGAAATCGCAACTTTGTCTGAATGAAGGCTTGTTACCTTTAAAAAAGTTGGAAGGTGAATCATAGGACTTTCAGGAGATGCAGATGTTCCCCTGTTTCCCAGGAAATGGGAAATGAACTTGTGGAATTTTACAGAGTCCTGGGAACCTATTAATGCTGAGTACCTATTTTGCCATTGTTTTTCTGTATACGAGATACTGAACACATTTGAAGGGAAAATTACTGGCATGGATTGGGAAACCATTCAGAGAGCAGCCACTGGCCACTCTGTTTTGTTAACAAAAACGATAGGAGAAAACGTAATATGTTTTATATAATTTTTCTGCCAATTAAAACCTAAGTTCTGAATCTAGCTAATGTTAATTCTCATTTCCAAAGTGAATATTCTCTTTGGGCTGAATGCTGGCTTCATGTATCATTTGATATCAGCAGAATTTTAGCTATTATTAATAATAGGGCATGATACTTTGAAAAACACTGGATTATAAGTTTGCATTTCAGATAATGTGAGTAACTTTACTGTTCAACATGTTCCATTAGCTCCACATGGAATCTTTAAGTTGGTTAAAATTGAGAAAACAGTTTCTTAGTTGTGCTAGTCACTTTTCACAAGTGCTCACTAGCTACAGGCAGCCCTTGGTTACTGTATTACATACAGCAAAACATTTCAATGCACCAAGTTCTCAGAGTTCAAGCCTAAGTCACCCAATTCTTATATGATTAATACCATGAAACTCAAGATCTATATTTTCCACTAATCTTTATTACTCTAGTACCACTTTGTACCTGCATATTTGATTCTAATTCTTCCTTCACTTTGGAAATGTATTTTGTGATTTGGTCACTGTTTGTGTTAGGGATTCAGTAGGCTATTAGAAGTTCTTACCTTATAAAAACCATTAATAAAAAATAAAAATCCATTTGTATCTTTGCATTCCAGTGTTTAGTAACTACAGTTTTGAAGCAGTCATAACACTGATTCAGTTTTATGTAGTGTTTGTCAATACTTGGTGGTCACATTGATCTGTAAAGTGTCACCTGTAAGCTTGAGAATACTTTAGTAAGTTGATGAGATGGCCTTGCTGGGGAAGTCTGACTGTATTACTCAATAATTGGCTCATCTAGTTCTTTTGAAAGACTAAAAACTGAGTTTGTTTTGCCTAATTTATAGGGAATTGCACTTTTTGATTTTTTTTAAGCAATCAGTTTACATGTTGGTATGTTACAAGACATTAGAAATGATGATAGAAATGAGATGGAATGCAATAGTTTAATGTTTTCCATTGGTAGGGAAAGCACATCAGGTAGACAGAATTATTTGTGGAGGATGAGAAGATATGGATATGTACCCAGGATTTTATACCTGGATAGTAGTTGGTATTGCTTTTAACTCAACAGCTTTATGTACATTTGAGATAGGAAGTAGTATTTTTTTTAACCTTGCAAAGAATAGTAAAAAGAAGCTAGACATGAGTAAGGATTTTCATCAGCCTTGAAGTATAAGAATGGTTCTACATGGTAAAGATATGAAATCAGAGATGAGGAGATGACACAATCAGTAATGACTTACCATCTTCATAAGCATGAGGATGTGAGTTTGATTGCCAAAACTCAGAAAAAAGCAAACAAACAAGAAAAACAAACAAACAAACAAACAAACAAACAAAAAAAAACCAAAAAAAAAACCCCAACCTAAGCACAACAGCACATGCTGGGAATCTCAGCACTGGGGAGGCAGAGTCAGCACACACTTGCTGATTATAGTATCTCTTCAGTGAGCCTGAATTTCCTGGGCCATGGTTTCTCTGGAGATTTGCAGATGTAGGATTTCACAAGTGGAACCCAGGCAGGTTCCTGCACTCCAGATATAATAACAGACTTTATTGAATGGTGGCTAGGCTCCCTAGAAGGCCTCTGTATAGTGTTCCATTCAGACATTGCTACAGAGTTATTTTTCAATATAATATATCTGGAGTATTGAAGAAATGTGGTGTTTTATTTTAACTCCATCCAAGTGTGTAGTTAACAGTTCACTTTCAAACCATTTATTAAATCTGAGAAAAAATTCCAGGTCCAAGTGCTCTCTGGCTTTTCTTCTTTGAGGATACTGGAAATGACCTTAGCTCAAAGGTCATACTGGGTTGTCTTCCTGAATAAGCCTGGTGTTTGCTGGATGATAGCTGACATGGCAGGCCCTCACCAGGCCTTTGTGTCTTCCTCCCCTAGGTCTGAAATACTCCACCAGAAGCTCAAACAGGGCACAGAACAGGTCAAGATCTCCCTCAGACACAACTCCTCACCAGGAGCACTGAGCGTGCAAAGCAGGAGAACCACCATTGCATCTCATCCCTATAACCATGGCAATCTACGGCTGCATTTTCTTCCTTTCTGTGGTTTCCTAGATGTGACAAGGCCTTTATTTAGTCTAGCCTCTGGTCCAGTAAGAGTGCAGGTGTGGGAGGCTTTAGAGAATTCTGAGGGACATCAAGATCTGCTGGTCATCCAGGAGGAGGCTGAGAATGTAAAGTTTTGCTTGTCCTCATGGGTCATCAAGAATAATTTCATGAAGATCAGTTGAGCAAATTTTAAAGCCTTTGAGGTATTGTCTGTAACAGGACTCATGCTTTGCCTTGGAAGAAATTCTCCAACAGCAAACCCAACACCCAAATGGAGCATACCTGTATTAATCGTGAAGAGATTATTACCTTCCCTGACTGTCTTTGCAGTATATTTCCAAGGCCAGCATAAGGCTGTATGTCTGTGCTACAAAACCTACAGTAAGAGAATGCTGCTTAGCTTAATAATTGTATTTTGGTTTTGGTTAGAGTTTTAATTGCCTTCAGTATATGGTTTTCTTTCTTTTCATTTGAAATTTGGGTATTTATTATTTTTTGTTACTGTAATTTGCTGTTTACCTAAGGCTGTGTACTGTATATTTTGACTCTCCCACTTTAAGCTGGTATTGAATAAAATCAATGTATTCTTATGAATATAAAGGGAATCTCTAATTTTTATCTCATAAGAACCGTCTGCATACATGTGTGGTTCACAATCTTGTAACAGTAGAAGTATCAGGTAGGAATGGACCTCTTCATATGTAAAGTGGCTTAGGCTTCATTATTAGTTCCCAACCAGTCAGAGCTACACAGAGAATTGTGCTTTTGATGTGGATAATGTGTCAAACTCTCTGGAACCCCAGTTGAGGATGAAAAACGTATCCATGCTGTATCTTTGTGGTCATAAAGTCAGCTATGTTAAAATGTCCTACTCCATGGATGCTCATGATGAACAAACACTCTTGTGTTTCTCTAATACATCCCAAGAAATAAAATTATTCTCTAAGGGAGTATCATAGAAATCAGTAAACACAGAGCTGAATGCCTCTTGTTTCCTTGAAAGTTAGCATCACTTGTAATTGTACAGGTGAGATCATGAATTCCAAGACCTATTGGGAGATGTTGGGTTTTGGTTGTTTGTGTGTCTTGTTTTGTTTTTGTGGTTGTTGTTCTACTGATGATGACTTTGGTCATCTTGTCCTGGAAAATTTATTTGATGCTTTTTGAAAAATTTGGTTAGGGCATTGTTTCTGTTTTTGCATTATTTCTTTAATATGCATGGGTGTTATACCTGCTGTATGTCTGTATACTACATGCATGCAATACCCCTGAGGCCAGAGGAGGTCAGTGAATTCCACCTGGAACTGAAGTGACAGAGGATTGTCAATCATTGCTCTTTAAGTCCTCTGAGAAACAAATTCTCAAATGGATAAGCCATCTATCCAGGCCCTGCCTGGACTTTTGTCCTTCCTTGTGTGGTGTATTAGTTGCACTGGATCACACCAACCAAAGAGAGAAGATTCTTGACACCTGTAGGGTCACATAAGTAGGGCAGGCATGCTCAGTGTTTAAACTTTGAGGCCTCCATGTAGGGCATTAAAGTGGGTCATGCCTCAGGATCTCCAGTTGTCAGGACTGAAGCAGATTTCTCATGTCTCATCCTTCATGACAGTGCAGATTAGGCTTTATCAGATGAATTGCAGAATTGACAACTCTCTGAGGGGTGGAAGTGGTAAATAAATCATGTTCAAGTACCATCAAAACAGTGTTTAGATTAAGCTTCAGAGAATCCCAGGGGAATGAAACATGCAGCAGAGGTCACAGGACTGTGGGGTGTATATTTCAGTTCAAACCTAGCAAGGGAGAGGGATGGTAAATGTTGCCTGTACCTTTGCTCTACATTCTACCTTTACTCTGGGAAGTGACTCTGATACCAGGCCGCTTCTAGCTTCCCTTACATCTGAGTCTAAAACACAGACAGAAAGATAGACAAATAGACACAGACACACACACACACACACACACACACACACACACAGAGAGAGAGAGAGAGAGAGAGAGAGAGAGAGAGAGAGAGAGAGAGAGAGAGAAATAGACAGACAGACATTTTTTCATTTTCTACTTGTCCTCTTGAGGTTATACTATCTCCAGACTGGAAAAGGGTATCTTCATCAATTTCTTATCTCAACCTTTTCTACCTCGCCTACATTTTATCATTTCAGTCACTTCTGTCCCCTGCTAAATGCCCCTGATCACCTTCCTGTAGGAGCAGAGTCTGTGGCCACTTTATTTTGATACCTCACATTGCTGCATTGTTCTTCTTTCTCCAAAGCATGCTCCATTTTTTTGGACCAGTTTTGCTCCAGGGACCTGTACCTTCTGCCCAGCAATTCGTCCATGGCTTTGTTTACTGAGAGGTCAAGAAATAATTGAGAAGAAGACCTTAATATCAGAATTGTCCCTACAGGTAGATGGTGCACTTTTACCATAGTAGATCCCACAGAAAATTAGAAAATGTTTCTTCAGATAAGTAGCTGATTCTGGTGAAGCTCCCCTGAATCGAGTGACTTCAGAGACTGTGGAGGAAGTAATCCTGTGCATCTCAAGACTGGTGTTGCCAAATCCAGGAGCAAAAGGAACCTCCTCTTTATGAGTGATGGGCAGATATACACAGAGAACTTCAGTATAGGTACAGAGTTTCTTCAGTTCAATGACTGAGGTGATCAGGTTGTCTGCTGGCTCAACAAGAAAAGTCATTTTTGCCAGCTCTACAAACCAGGGCTCCTTCCCTTATTCCTACATGGTTGAAGGAAAGAGCAAACCACCTACAAATTGTCCTCTGATTTTAATGTTGGGAGTGCAGTGCGTTACCCACCACTCCCAATTTTCAGTATTTTGCGGTTAGGTTTCTTAATTGCACTCATTTCTTTAATAATTACCACTTTGTGTTAATCTTACATTTTCTCACACACTTTTCTACATCTATTTGTTCTACATTTTACTTCTAATTCTCACTGTAAACCTCATTAATTGTGGTCAGTACAGATCATTTCATGCATTCTTGGGATTTCTTCTGCCATGTTTATTCATCTATTATTTTTGAATTTAGCTTCATTTAAAATTTCAAATTGAAAGAAGAATGCAGCCAGTTTTTTCTTTCTTTTCTAGTTTTCATTTATTGAAAATGTTTTTTTTCATATGATACTTTCTGATTGTTTTCTTCTAAATCAACTCTTCTAAGATCCTGTCTTCCTCTCTTTTTCTATGTGAATTCATAGCCTTTCAAATATTTCCTAGAAAACAAATAGCCTTTTAGATAATATTGATAAAGGAGCCTGCCTCCATCTTAGGCTTGAAAACAATCTTATAGTAAAGAAATTTATGTCCATTGCTGTTTATGATTAAATACGTTTCTCAAGAATTGGCCTATACATTATCACTCACCTTAGCTGAAATGGATCTGTTCTATACCTGTTCCAGAATGTCAAAAATGACTTTGTTTCCTCTAAAGATAATTATGACCACACCTTTTTTGACCACCTGTTGTGACCATTTTGCTCTGATGCTCAATTGATACCATGTTTCTGAATCACAAGGTTGTCATGATCCACTCGTTATGTTTCTGTTCTGCGTCTGCACCAACACTCACTTGCCTGGAAGTCACTATGAAGACTATGTTCTAAACAAAGGCAGAAAAGTAGAAGCAGAAACTGAAGCAGATGCTATGGAGAAATATTGCTTACTGGCTCACTCCTCATGAAGCCTACTTTCTTTAATTCAGAACAATGCCTACTGTTGGCAACACAAACAGTGGGCTGGACCCACCTATATTGATAATTGCTCAGGAAACAGTCTAATAAAATTTTCTATAGGCCACTGTTATGGAGGCATTTTCTCAGTTGAGGGCATTTTCTCTCTTCCCAACTAATTCTAGCTTATGTCAATTTGACTATAAACTAGCCAGTATATTTAACAATAATAAATATACTGAGAAAAAAATTCAAGAAAACAATTCCATTCACACCAGCCAAAAAAGAGAATATTTTAGAGTAGACCTCACCAAGGACATAAAAGACATCTGAAAGGAATACTAAAGCACTGAAGAAATTGAAGAACACACTAGAACACAGAAAGCTCTTCCCTGCCCAGAGATTGGTAAGATTAATACTGTAAAAATGGTCATTCTATGAAAAGTAATCTATAAACTAAATGCAATATAAATCGATTGCCAATTTTTATTCTTCACAGAATTAGAAACAATTTTAAAGTTGATGTGGAAGCACAAAAGACCTGAGTAGCCAAACTAGTTGCTAAGAATAAGAATACCATTGAAGGTAACTCAGTAGCTGAGTTCAACTTATCGGAGTCTGACTCAGACAAATAGTTGTCAACCTTTGGTCTTATTTTTGATTTTAATTTTGGGTATATGCGTTTTATCTTTTTCTTTTGAATGGTTGAGTCATTTTTCTCTCTGGGCTGAGGGACTCTATTTGGTTTGTCTTCATTCCTCCTTGGATTCTCTGTCTCTAAAGTCTGATCCAAATTTTGAGGTCTATTGGATGAACTTTGAGAGGTCGCTCCCTGATCATCATCACTATCTAGAGAAATTATATCTATTTCTTCATTAGAAGAATCAACCTTTTCTTTCATTCCTTTCTGTTTTCTTTCTTTTCACTGTCTTTTAAGATTTTTCACCCCCTTCAATGACCACCACTATCAACAGACACTTTGTTGATATCATTGCATTTATCCAGTTCCACTATGAAAAGGCAGTAACTGGGACCTATTCAGGCCCAAATGTCCTGTAAAATTCTTAAAGTGCATCTCCAACTCTATGCAACTCTTTCTCATCAATGGTACTTTCTTGAGGAAATCAGGGACATAACGCATAAATGAAATAAAAAAATGACAACAAATGCTGAATTTTCACCTTTACTCCTTGTGTCTTTAAAGCTTTTCTCATGTGTTCCACATATAGTTCATGCAGACTTATTTCCTGCCCCATTTTCATACTATGACTTACCAGTGTCAATGCAACAGGTTCCAGCAGAGACCACTTTTGTTTCCCTTTTTGAATTTCCTGTCTATGACCCTTCTTGCAGTAACATCCCTCACGGAGTCTCTTGTTTTCGCTGCCCCACATAGGGTTCCAGGTGACCTGGCTTGAGGGTCAGTCAATGGTTTTTGCAAGGGAGAGAGTGGGGATGCAGGGGCAAGAGACTCAAAGTATGGAGACAAGACAGTTGTCTGATCAAGTCTCTTTTATTGAAACACAATTATGGGTATATAAGTACAAGCAGGGGAGTGCAGCTGGAGACACTTAACCATGAGTGCCTAGCATCTGGGGACACTAAACAACAAGTCCAGGATATGTCTGAGGAAAACAACATGATTCTCTGAGTGTGCTCAGCGGTTGTGGGCTGCTTACAAAAATATCATGCTAGAAAAATAAGTCTCTAGTCAGGGTGGACAAGGATCAACGTACAAATACATGGCCCAAGAGGGATGCAAAAAAGATAGCTCCTTTCTGATAGGAGTGGGCTCCCAAAACCTTTGTAAGTCAGTCTGGCTGGGAAGTTTTTGGGAGCCAACTCTTAGCAAAAAGAAGCTATCTTCTTTACAGCCACCTCGAGCCATATACCCTGAAAGGAGATTGTTTTGCAAACAGCCTACAACAGCTGAGCACACTCTGATAAACATCTTGTTTATCTCACATATCTTGCTTTGCTGTTTAGTGCCCCCAGCAGCAAGGCACACATGGTAGAGCACCTTCAACTGTGTTCCCCTGCTTGTCCAAAGCTGCAAGGCATGTGTTAAAGTGTTTAAATACCCAGGATTTCCTATCAACAAATGAGACTTGATCAGACTCTCTGTCTTGTCTCCATTCTTTCTGTGACTCCTGTCCCTCCATTCCCACTCTCTCTCTTGCTAGACCCTGTTGACTGACCTCGATATACCAGATCAGGAATTAATTAAGAAGCCCAAGCCCGGTGAGAATTTAAAGATTCATCTCTGTTTGACAGCTGTGGATTTTCAACATGGTGACATTATACCTGAATAAAGAAGGTGTTTATGAGTGAAGAGTTAGACATCACTTTTTCATTCATAAGAATACATTCAATTTCCTTAAAAGTAACTGAGACTGGACAGTCACTATGTACAGTGTATAGCCTTATCAAACTATCAAATCAATTACAACAAAACAACAACAAATCAATAACAAAACTTCAAATGAAAACAAGCAAAAACAAATAACCAAAGTTAGAAAAACTCAAACAAAAATCTAAACTCTAGAACTGTGGTAAGCAGAATACCCTGGCTGCTCATTTTGCAGCACAGAGTTACCGCCTGTGGCTGCCTTGGTAACATAGTAGAAAAGCAGTTACTGATGGAAATCTTCTTTTCAAGAGAAATGTAAGCAGGTCTCCTTTTTTTGGAGTGTAGGTTTGAAGGATATGTCCTCCCAAGAGTGACGATAAGACATGTTACAGTTTTTGGCTCAAATTCTGTAAGTTTGTTGGTAGATATCCATGAAGTTATTCTTGATGACCCATCAGGACAAGAAAAAAATTGTATTCTCTCAGACTTTTCCTGGATGCCCAGCAGCTCTTGATGTGCCTCAGCTCTTCTCTGAATTCCTCTAAATGTGCATTCTTGCTGGGCTAGTGGCTAGATGAAATTAAGGCCTATTTACACCAAGGAAAGCAATGCAAAGAAAAACTGCAGCCCACGAATGCCATGGTGATTAGGGATGAGATGCCATAGCAGTGCATTTGCTGCACACACTCAGTGCACCTCACACAGCAGTTCTCTCGGTGGGAGATCTTGTCCTGGTCTGTGCCATGTTTGATTTTCTGCTGGAGCATTCAGAACTATGGAAGCAAAGGACAAAGGCCTGGTAAGGATTTGTCAGTTCAGCTATCCCTCCCACTCCAGCCCTTTCAGCTGGACAATCCATCATGACCCATCAGCTGAGGCCATTCCTGGCATCCCGAAGTGTCATAGAGAACCTCGCCTTGGATTTCTTTCTCAGCTTTTAAAAACTGCTTGAAACTGACCTGTGAACTACACACTGTACTGGAGTTAAAAAAATAAGCCACCATATTTCTCCAAGAATCCAGTTATATTATATTGAGTAATAAGAACATTGTGGCAATGCCTGAATCTGAGTTCAAGACAGATGAGAGCTACCTAGAAAAGCTTGTAGATGTCTTATGGAGATACTGCCAAGAATTGAAGTGGAGGCTAGGATTATTTCTGCAGTGCAGAATCCTGCCTGCATTCCACTTGTCCATCCCTTTATCTAGAAATATCTAGAAAAACCATCTCACATGAAATCTATGGGCACTACCCTGGACCAATAATCAGCGAGAGTGTGTTAAAGGAAAGTACTCCCAAGGCTCGGCACTGTACTATAAGTTGATGGTCATGAAGATACTGAACATATCCCTGTATGTCTATGGTATTGTAGGGCATATTTTCAAACATACAAAATATTTGTGTTCACACAATATGAGCATGGTATATTGCAGTAACCAGTTTAGTTTTTCAGTTATTGCTAATATAAAAATTGCCCAGTATATTAGCCAGGTATACAAAATCAAATCTTGAATTGGATAGGTACATAGTGGCATAGCATATAAACAGTTCAGTCAGTGATATGCTTTCCACTTTTAAACTTAACTTGGAATCAGGCTTCTTAGCCTATTATCTAATCCGGCTTAGCGAGTTCACAAGGCTGTGTAGAGTAGGCTTGTTTCCCAGCTAAGGATCACATGTAGGTGGTAGACTAGCTTCTTGTTCTTGTTCAATCTTTCAGACTTGTCCCCAAGTAAACAGCTTCTTCCAATAGGAGCTCCCTTTACCATAACCTGACTGACTTGGTGTCCAAAGCTATGAGCCCAGAATGATAAGAAATCCTCATAACTAGGATAGAAATGTACAAATTTTTCCCCACAATGTGACTGTGTCAGGGATATTTTGAGTTAGATAAGGCGGACTAATTGAAATGCCAAATGCTTGTTTGGAGTATCTCACAATGAGCAATAGTCCATGGAAGGGCTGCAGTAAATGGTACATTTTCACTCTTTAGCTGATGGACATCAGGATAGTTTCTCCTTCAGGGCTGCTCTGCAGACCACTGCAACCCTCATGTGTCCTAGTTGCTCTGTGTACATCTACTACTTGTTCTGATTCACTGGGTAAAAGGGGACTTCTTTTCCACTTTCTGAACATGGCTTCTTAGAGACCTACCCGATTTTACAATCCCAGACCTCTCTGAAGGTCCTCACGACTCCCAACCCCCATTGAGGCTGACTTTAACTCAGAGAAAGCAATTTTGAATAACAGCAGTTGCAGCATGCTACACAGATAACATAGGGTGTGTGCTCAAAGTGTATTAGGGTATAATGGGCCTCAAGGGAACCATAAAACAGCCTTATTCTTGCATCACACCTCTGGGACATTTTCAGGATGCAGATACAGCTTTAAGCTATTCAATCTCTCAGGGAATAAAATCCAAGACAAACTTGAAGGCAAACTTTTACTGAGCCAGAGGTAGCTTGAAAGAGAATGGTAGCAGACAATGAGGAAAACAACCTGGAATGCTAAGAAGGCACAGTGAGCCATCGGACATTCCAGTGGGCATTGACAATTCACCAAGAGCAGAAACGGAACATAAACACATGGATTTCATACAGCAACCTACCCCTTACCTCCATACACCATATTCCTTTGATTTGTTCCAAAGGACTT
This sequence comes from Rhabdomys pumilio, assembly GCA_030674055.1. Classification (NCBI taxonomy): domain Eukaryota; kingdom Metazoa; phylum Chordata; class Mammalia; order Rodentia; family Muridae; genus Rhabdomys; species Rhabdomys pumilio. Next base: position 13,958 of record JANHMN010000484.1, read on the forward strand.
CAATGAGAATCAATAGTTTTGTCCCTAATCATTGGAAAATCTGACTTTACAAGAGTCTTTTTGTGTCCTGTTTCTCTTGGGAACTAGGTTTAGAGGCAGAATAATTGGACTGATGTATTTGATATTTTGTGGAAGCAAACTGAAATCTCAGAGTGCTTTACTCATTAAACTTGGCATCTCGAGACACACAAAGGTGTATGTCTGAACAAAGACACACATACACACAGAGACACACATATTAACAACACAAACAGTTGTATATACAAACACCAATATAAAAAACACTTGCACAATCACCTTGCATTACACAAACATAAAACATTAGTATAAACACAGTAATCTACAGCTGGTCCAAATACTCATGTAGACACACAAGCATCCACATTACACACTACAAACACACCACACACACACACCCTCCACACACAGAAACACCAAAAATCATAAGTGAGCAGAAAACAAAGAGGAATCTGTCATGTTTGAAGAAAAGGTAATTTAGGCTGGGCAAAGCAGATGATTCAAGTGAGTGTCACTGGTTTGTATGTTTCTGGTTAGACATGAGGGCAATCTGCCTCTAATGCCTCATCCTACCTGCTGATGCTTGGCACTTGGGACATAGATTTTAATGTTGTCCTCCTCACAGAAGCTCTTATCTTCTCCACAGGACACTTGTGGTTCACTCTGCTCTACCAGCAGGTTTCTGTTCTCTCTCTGCAGCAATATCCTGACATTGTCTTTCAGTTGAGAACATTCTCTAAGGAGTTGGCAGTGCCTGGTGCTGAACCACAAACAAACAAAATGGTGATTCCCAGCCAGCTTCCCTTTGCCTGTCACTCCTCCCAGTGCCATCATTCCTGCAAGTGCCCTGGTCCCTAGACAGTCTCAGACTAGAGTCCCCAGTATAAATATCAACACCAATTAGAGGCAGGTCACATTCAGAGACCAGCCACATTTCACCAGACTGAAAGTACTTTTGTTAGGTCTGACAGCAAGAGGGTTTATGTCCATCAAGGAAGAGGAAATGTTCCTCATGGGTGCTTATATGTCCCTGGTACTAGAAAACCATCAGCAGATAGAGGGCAATTCCCTTCAGACAGAGGAGAGAAGACCCAACAGGAATACACTCTTTCCATTTTTGTCATGGATCCCAGATCTTTAAATCTCTTGTGAGAGCCCTAGAGGTTCAGTGTTGCTTGATATTCCCATCAAGGTGGAAATGTTTTCTATGTAGAAGACCTTGAATTTGGAAGAATAAAGATTGAAAGGTCTTACAAACTTATACACTTATAGACTCTTCAGACTTAGGACACCTGAGTCCAAGAGGTACAAATCCATAACCCTTGCCTCAAGGCAGGGTTCCTGTTAAGAAACAGATAGTATAGAACCAGAGCGAGGGGGCATGGAGGCACTAGTTCAAGTGTCTCCACCAGTCAAAGACAGATTACATATCTAGGGTGGGTATTGGGTTACACTTCTGATTGAGCATTACCATATTTATTGAGCCTTTGATTAACATTTAAAAAAATTGTATAAAAGCAAAATGGAAAAGGGGGCACAGGATAGGGGTTTTCTAGGGAGGGGAAATGGGGAAAGTGGATGGCATCTGAAATGTAAATAAAATATCAAAAAAATAAAAAACCAGAGCCATGACATTTGTTCGAAGTCCTAGAAGGACAGAAGCATTTTCTGCCTAGCGCTGGGGTCTCAGATGTGTCAGTCACTCACCTGTAGGCATAGTTTTCTTCTATGAGTTCCTTGTATTTCTCCATGGCATCAGTTATTGACTCTGTAATTTTCTGGATATTCATCATGGTCTTTTCGTGGTTTCTTTTAATGATATCGAATTCGATGTTCATC
>JANHMN010000485.1:0-19606 GCA_030674055.1 Rhabdomys pumilio
ACACACACACACACACACACACACACACACACACACACACACACACGTACACGTACACACACACATATATTTGCTCAAGTATGCTCACAGAAGCTTTATTTGTAATAGCCAGAAACTGGAAACAACCTAAATGTCTATCAACTACAGAATAGATTGAAATAAAATATACATCTATCCTATGGAGCTTTACTCAGCTGTTAAAAAAATAACAACATAAAATTTACAGGGAAATGGATAGAATTAGAAAAAAAAGTCATCCTTAATATGGTAAGCCCAGACCCAGAAAGACAAACATGTTATATGCTGACTTGTACGTGATTTTAGCTATAACATAGAGTTATCATGCTACAGACTCAGATAGGCTAAGTAATAAAGAATGTTCAAGGGGGAACAAATGAATCTCCCTGGGAAGAAAAAGTAAAGTAAATTTACAGGTGGACTGGGGTCAGGTGGGCGTGGAACTGGAGGGATCAGTTGTGGCTCCTAGACTGATGGAGGGAGAGTCCTGGGAAAAACAACTGGAATCGGTAGGACAGGGAATCTATATGACAAGACAGAAACCTTGTGCAGTGGAAACTTGCAAGAATCTATGAGGGTGACTTTAAGGACCCTAGCAATGGGGAATAAAGAACCTGGACTGGCTCTCTTCTGTGACAAGGCAAGGCTTCCAGTGGAGGAATTGGAGCACAAACACAGCCACAAAACCTCTGACTTACATTTTTCGTTTCTGTAAGATGTGCTGGGATAAAGATAGTGCAGTAATTGTGGGAGTGGCAAACCAATGACTTGATCCATCTTGAGATCCAAACCTTGAGAGGGAGCCCATATCTGATCCTGCCTGGAAGGCCAGTAACTAGAGGCTGGATATCCCAGAGACCTAGGATAGAATGAAACATGACTGTCAAATAAGTAAGTAAGTAAGTAAGTAAGTAAGTAAGTAAGTAAGTAAGTAAGTATAAGTAAGTAAATAAAATCAGTGAAGTTACTCCTAATGATATTCTGCCATACTCATAGAGAGGTGTGTAGCCCAATTGTCACCAAAGAAGCTTCAGCAAGCAACTGATGGGAGCAGATGCAGAGGGCCACATCCAAACATCATGCAGAACACAGAGAATCATGGGAAAAAAGAGGGAAGAAGGATTGTAGGAGCTAGAGGGGTAAAGGTCAAAATCCACAGAATCAGCTACTCAGGGCTTGTAGGGTCCACTGAAACTGAACTTATGATCAGGAAGCCTGAATGGGTCTGACTTAGGTCCTCTGCAAATATGTTATGGTTGTGTAGCTTGGTGTTTCTTGTGGGACTCCTAAAAATGAAAGTGAGGCTGTCTCTGACTATTTTACCTGCTCTTGGGATCCTTTTTTCTCCTCCTGGGTTGCCTTTACTAATCCTAATATGAGGGGAGGTGCATAGTCTTACAAAACCTTGATATAGCATGTGTGGTTGACAATTCCTGGGAGGCCTGCCCCTTTTGGAGGAGGAGGAGAGACTTAAAGGACAAGGGACAGGAGGAATATGTTTGTGATACAATATAGGAGAAGGATAAATTAAAAAAAAACACACCTGACAGTTCTTCCAATGGTTAAGTATGCGGCTTATATGGTTCCTCAAATTTACAACTCCTAGATATGTTTACAGGATAAATGAAACATATAAACACTTTAAAAAATGGGTCTTCTCATTTCAAATGATTTAATGAAGAAGAAAAAAAATCTCTTAGGTTCAGTTAATTCCATATGCAGTTCAATTAGACAGTCAAAAATAGCTATCACAACTAGGAAAGAGTTTCTACAAGGTTCAGAAGTACAAAAACTCATAAAATATTTACGATTTTGTAACTTCAACACGATTTTTTTACTATTTTCCTCAGTAAGTTTTTAAACTTTCTTATTATCTTTTGCATGTGTGTGGGTGTTTTGACTCCATGTATGTCTGTGTCATGTATACAGTGGCTGTCAAATTTCCTGGGACCGGAGCTACAGATGGTTTTGAGCCACCTTGTGGGTGTTAGAAATCAAACTCTGTCCTCTGGAAAAGCAATCTGTACTGCTGAGCCACCTCTCCAGGCCATTAAGCAGGATTCTTAATGTCAATTTCCTCTAATTTTAAAAACACACATTTGTCTTGCTTTGCTTTTGGTTCCCTTATGCTACATTGATAACTTCATATTAAGGAGGTGACAATGTCTTTAAAGGAACCCTAACACAAGTAGCTAAAGCTGCTTCTAATTCTCTCAATTTGTACATTTTCTTGAACTAGTCTCTGCTCTCTTCCACGTTCATATACCTGGATTGAGGCAATACCAGTAGAAATTAATTTTCTTTGTCTTTTGAAGCTTAGTGCTATAGTCAAGTCTCTTGACATACGCACAATGATGCTGTTAAAATGTCAGGCACACAGTGTTTTATACAGTAGGTTCAGTTTGACCTACTTAACTGTGCTGAAATGATTTCTCCTTTCACCATATGAACGTTTTAGGCCAAAGGTTAAAATAATAGACAATTTTAAAGAATTATTAAATATATATTTTGTTCTTCTGCACTTCTGAAAGGGTCATCTTTGCAGACTCGCAGTAATAAATGTTACTGAGTGTTACACTGTTTCAAAGAACACATACCTTTATTACAGTCCAGTCTTTATCCCCCTCTGACTGTTCCTCATCCCATACCTCCACCCCCCCCCTCATTTCCAAGAGGATATTTCCATCCTGCTTTCTCAGCCCAACAGACTTCCCTAGTTCCTGTGGCCTCAAGTCTCCTAAGGTTAAAGCACACATAAATTTTAAGTTTTGATTATTTTAACATTCAACCATACCCACTGTAGAATAACTATGAAAAAAAAAAAAAAGACTTTAGCCTAACTACAATAGTTTTGGATAATTATGTAAGCATATATGACATCTCTCTTTAAAAGTTCTTATAGTTGTTTGTATAAACAGCCTTCAATTATTATCTAAATATTATGTTTTCTACTTTAAAATAGTTTTCTAATGTGATAGCATTAAATATAATCAATGACATATTTAATCTTCTACAATCAGTCACTAGACTTTTATTGTTTTTCTCTTTCCTATATTGCCTATAACATGTTATAATAAAGGAAGTGTTAAGTCAGAAAACACCTAGTAAAAATGCTGTGCTGAAGTAAAGAAGCCTAAGACACTGTTTGTTATTTCCCAAACCCATCTCTCTGGTTTTACTTGAAAACACTGGACGACCTGTTCAAGCCTGGGTGCAGATAGGGTTGAAATTTTCTTATGGGATGCCACATTTCTTTAAGAGAGCAGTATCTTTTTCAGGTTACGTTTCTCAAATGTATGTGATCTTAACATATCTCAATTAATACATTATTTATTATTATGCAGTTATCTTTATATTATTATTATAACATTAAGTCACTTTAATTAAGTAAATTATTAAATTAATATAATAATAATAATAATAATAATAATAATAATAATAAAATGGTATGTTATCTAATTCCTAACAACAGAAACTTAAAAGGTAGACCAAGAAAGAAAAGACCTGTGAAAGAACACAGCTATCAACTAATTCTAAAAATGTAAACACAGTCAAAATTTGAAGGATAACTTCTCCTTTCAGTGACAAATGAAAAAAATTCCTTTTTTGAGACTTCCAGTAGTGATTGCAAATAAACAAGGCCAACATCTATCCTTTTCTTATCTTTCTGAACTGATAAGACTATATAGAACATACACACTATACTGAATAAAAATGGGACTAAATATCAGAGTGATTGATTCATGAACTGATGTTTTGGAGTTCCAGATGGGCCTTTTGGGCCCTCTCCTATGAGAAGGAGAGAACAAGCTTTGGATTCCTGTAGGTAGGGAACTGGAAGTGATTCCGTTAACTTAGTTTTAAATCCTCAAATGAAAACATAGGATGTTTGTCTTTGCTTTCTCCTCTAAAACTTTGAAATGGACCTAAGACTCTAGTTTCTTCATTTCTTTGTCCAATACACCTATTACTTTTCTACAGGGTAATTCCTAAATTTTTGTTGTGAGTGGGTGACAAAATGAGCATTAGTTATAGTAGAACTAAAGACAAGAAAGGAGAGCTTCAAAGGACACTTGATGTTCTCTCCTGTAATTATCAAACTTTACTGTTACCATTTTAACCATCTAGGTAGAGAGTTTTTTCTTTTTTAATATGGAAGCCCAGAAAGATAAAATTGGGAGAAGATGCAAGCCCAGTATCCCACCAAACAGCCCTGTTAGACAAGCTGCTGGGCTGAAAACCTCAATCATGGATCCACGTCCATACATGAGAATGAATTGCTGAGACTATGTAGGCCACAGGACAAACCCATCCCTGCCCCTCTGCCATTGCTCCAAACTACAGCCCAGTTTGTAGAAGTGTAGAGGGCTTTGACTGGAGAAGTAGGGTGACTCACACAACTCTGGAAGCTAATGCTGCCATGGCACAATGCCAAGAGGAACCCATAACCTCATTAGCTTCTGGAGCTCAGTTCTGTGGTAGCACCATCATAAAGAAAACTAACTTTCCCTCCCATGAATCTCAAAAATTATGATAGCTCTTCAAGTAAGGGTGAGACCTTCTGAGCCTTTCCACCTTCCATGCTAGAATATTGACAGGTATCATCTTTGTAGGTTTTCTGCAGGCAACCATACTGGCATGAGTCGGTGAATGTAACATCACTGTCATATCTAGAAGACACTATCCAGCAGTACAATCTTCCTGGTCACCTTGCTTTTTCTACCTACACTTCCATGATAATCCATGAGCCTTTGATATAGTATCCAATTATATTCTAAATATTTATCCTTATACCTGTCAATGTGTTAGCTCTTATTCCTCATCAAAAATAATTGCAAATAGAAGCACTTACAGAGAATTGTCAAACTGAACAGAAGTTAATGTCCTTTATTCCACTGTGTAGTTCTGGTCTTTTTAGCGAAAATCAGGTGTCCATAGGTGTATAGACTTATATCTGGAACAACTCTATAACATGGATCATGTCTGGTTTTGTGACAATATCATGCTATTTTTATTATGGTAGCTCTGTAGTAGAACTTGAAGTTGGGGATGATGATACCTCATATAGTTCTTTATTCAGGATTGTTTTTCATATTGTTTTGCTTTACTTTGATTTTTTTTTTAATATGATGCTTAACATGCCCTTTAAAGATTTGTGAGAAAATGTTTTTGAATTTTGATGGAGATTTCATTGAATCTGAAGATTATTTTTACCAGGATGGGCATTTTTACTATGTTACTTCTACTGACTGATGAGAATGGGTGATCTTTCCACCTTCTGATTCCTTCATTAATTTCTTTTTCAATAATTGAAGTTTTTATCATACAAATCGTTCACTTGCTTGGTTAGAGCTATGCCAAGATAGTTCATATATTTTGAGGCTATTGTGAAGATGTTGAGACCAACAGTCACATGGAGATTGAGCTACCTTATACCACTAAGCCCTAAATAGATGTCTCTATCAAATCACACCCTCGCCCTGAGTCCATCAAAGCTCAATGAACCTGTGGAAGAGGAGGTACAAAGAAAGTAAGAAGAAGAGGGGATGGAGATCATGAAGAAAACAAAGCCCTCTAAATCAACTGAGCTAAGATTATATGAACTCCCAGTGGGTGAAGCAGCATCCACAGAACTGTACCATTCTGCAGTGGTCATTCTGCGTATACACTTCGTTCTCCAATTTAGTGTTTTTATGCCATTCCCAGGTAAAAATCTGAGTGGATCGCTGATTCTTGTTACTTTTGGGGGTTCTTTTACTTCTGTTGGTTTGTCTTGTTCAACTTCAAAATGATAGTTTTGCTTTCTTATTATATTTTATTTTGTATATTTTAAAAACTGGGTGAATGAAAACCTAACCACTAGAAAAAATGTTAATAAATAAACTCTAATTTGTACCTGCTTGAGAGGGGAATTCAGTTTTCTTCAACAGAGACAGACTGGATACATCAACTACTCCAGGACAGGCCTTGTGTTCAGGAGTAGTTGACCAAAAAAAAAAAAAAAAAAAAAAAAAAGTTAAAAAAATTTTTAATGGACTTCATGTTGTGTGCATGTGTGCACATTGGTTATATTTCAATGAATTTTTGTTTGTTTGTTTTGGGGGAGGAAGGATTTTGGGGGGGTTGGAGTGGATTTTTTTTTTATTTGAGTTTTTGTTTGGCTTTGGAGAAAAAAACTTAAAATTATTCAGGTAGGGAGGGGGAAGGATCTGATAGGACTAGAGGAAGTAGAAGAATATGATCGAAATATATTTAAATTTAAAAATAGTTTTAAATAATAAAAAATATTCTTAGTTTTAAATAATAAAAAATATTCTATCATAATTTTTAAAATGTATGTATAATTATGGAGTGCCATCCCTAAATGGAACATTGACATAGAAGACTTTGTAGAGTGAAACATTATAAAGACCATTTTATAAAATATATACAGGCTCACTAGTTCCAAGAAGGCAGAACTGAATGTAGGACTTCAGGCCTTCACTGCCCTGGGATACATCCCGGGAAAAGTATTAACATTCCTCAAGCCTCAGGGAAAAGAACCCACCTGTGGGTGGGGAAGGCCCAAAGCAGGAAGACACATTCCTGACAACAAAGAAAGATGCAAGTCATCTGGGTGGTTCCAAGAACTAACTAACTTTCCACTGTTCTTGGTTACACCCCCCACACACACACACACACTTGAGGTCTTCCCAGTGTTACAGCCTGCTGTTGTTCAAAATTTGTAATGCAACCAATCATGTGTAACCGCACAAAAATACAACCAATCATGTGTAACCACTCCAAATTTTAATTTTCCTGATCTCCCCTACCCCTATTTATAAATGTCCCAAACATGGGTGGGGGGGGGTGTCGAAGCCTCCATCCCCTGTGTGGGATACGTTTCGACCGAGGGCCCTTGTAATTAAACTACCTTTTGCAATTGCATCAAGAAGGTTTCTCATGTGTCCTTGGGTGGGCGCTGATCCGGATTTGAGTGAGGGTCTCTCTTTAGAGACCTATCAATATGAATATGATCAATTATTTATTTCATTATGTTTCACCTAATACCCTTAGAATATTTTTTCTTCTTGTGATATTCAGATATTAACTTTTACACATAGAACAGTACAAATCATAGAGGCAATAGAGCAATTACTTTTCATTATTGAAAATTTGTGTAGAATTTGTTAGAATGACGTATGTGTGGAGTACAGTGTGGGTAGGTCCCTTAGCTCTCGGGGCAACATTCTATACGGAGGGAACCCAACAGGAAGTCAAAGCCACATAAAACAGCCTTTTTAAGTCCAATTCCAGAATGGCTCTGACACTGCAGAGAAAATTCACAGAAAGCTTGGTAAGATTATAATTGTTCAAATCGCAAAGAACTGGCTAAAATACCATTTTTTTCAATATTCTTATCAAGTCTTTATTTTTAAAATATTATTTTTTATAGTAAAAATACATTATTTTCACAGTGAGATTTGCAGACATGCATGTTGTTATACCTTGTCCCCAATTTACCCTAATATTTCTTTCCTATCTCTCGGTCAGTCATTCTTTTAACATGTCTCCTTCCTTTCATTAGATCCTTCTACTTTCATCCACGGAACAGCATGGAATACATGCCATTTGCTTCTTAATTTTGTGAAAAAAAATATTATATATATATATATATATATATATATGTTTTATATAGCTATTAAAGTCCATATATAATGAATCAAAAAATTTCATTAAACTAATAATTATATAATATGAACTATTTTTAGATAGTGCTAATGAATTCAATGCACTCTCCTGCATTTCCCATGAATGAAACTAAAGAACGACTTTTACATTATCCAGAGATGTAACTTTCAAGTTCTCACATTACATATCTAAAGCATATGGGTCTTGTGTTAATAAACAACAGAATTTCTGCAAGAACTCTGGATTTCTGCACTGATTGACTAAATTCTAAATCTGCCAAGTGCTGGAAAAAAATCGTGTGAAATTTTAAGGAGAAAGATCTTAACAGATGAATAATATATCTTTTCCTTCCTTTTATGGCCATGTTAGAGATTGAAACAAGCTTCTGTGCCTTTCCCCCAGGCCTTAGCAGGCCTGCAAGTCATTTACCACAGTAGACCAAACAGTAGGACATGAGATGCATTGCATCTCTGTCCTTGGCCTTGCCGTCTGTTACAGGAGCTAAGAAGAATAGACCCCCTGCTGAGCTTGCCTTGACACCTGCTATTTCATCACCAGGAGCTCTTGGGCTGAACCAAGAAGAGACTCTGGGGGTCGGGGCTTTCCCTTTATATGTGAAAACAAAATATTAGAATTGTCTTGGCCCCACGATTCTCTTGCCCTCCATTCCCGTTTCATTCCCAGCCTTCCTCTCTAGTGAACTGGTTTCCATAGCTGCTGGCGGCTACAAGCTTCATGTATGCTAAGCCCATATTTTAGTAGCCTTGCCTAAGGTTTCAATACAAGTGCCAATATATCATATAAAGGTAAATAATAATAACTCTTCATTATCAACAATTTTAATACAACATTAGTTAAGTATTAACCCATATTCTTTCTAATAATAGCCATATACTAAGATTTATAGAGTATTAAACATTCCTGAAACAGAGGAAAGATCTTTAAATTCCTTAATCTAAACTCTAATAAAAATCATGTAACAGTTATATATTTAAAAAAAAAATAAAGTTGAAGATATTTGTATAGTTTTTGCTATAATAGCACAAAAATATACATGGTATATTTCCATCTTTAATATTTAAATACAGACTTATAAGGGGTTAAAATTAGACCAGCTTGCAGTATGTATAAATGATCCTCGCAATATTTAGTTACCATGCTCACTTTGCATGATTTTATTGTGCTTCACATCTCCAAACCTTATATTTTGCATTAAGTTCAATATTTCTTCCATTCTGTGTTAAAGGTGCTGAGTATTCATTATAAAACATATAGCATACATTAATCTAAGTTACTTCCTAATATCCTCAGTGGATACTTGATTTTACCTATTAGAGATATGGGAGCATAATTTGGCCTCTTCACAGAGGAATGTATCATTAAAACCAATTTTAGGTCTATGAAAAAGAAATAATTATTTCTCATACTATTCATTGAATTAGTATAAAATATACTATCATGTAGATATTAATGATGATCTCAATTCATATATATGTGTGTATATGTATGTGTATGTATATGTATATATATATTTCTAGTCATAAAACTGCTATCTATACAGAATAAGAGTGGTCTTTTTTAGTAAAATAAATATGGCCACACAAACACATACATCTTTGCCCCTTAAATTAAGGAGTATTTTTGCAAAAATGACAGATATATCTATAGTGTGTATGTATAACTCTTTAGGAAGGAGAGCAGATTACATAATTTTAGGATGTGTGTTAGCTATAAAAAGAAAAAAACCATCACAACAACAAGAAAAACAAATTTATCTAGAAAATATAATAGTGCTCAAGGAACGATGGATGTTGTGTTAGCTAGTCTTACATAAACTTGATGCACAAACTAGAATTATCTGAAAAGAGGGAACCTTAATTGAAAAATGCTTCTATAATATCTTTTTGTAAGGCACTTTTCTTTTTATTTTTTATAACTAAATTAAATTAATTTTAATTAAAAAAATCTCATACATGAGCAAACCTTTTTTTACAATTTGAAGTCACATATATGTCTTTAATTTGGGAGGCCCCAGCCCATTGTGTATGGTGTCACCCTTGGTCTGGTTCTCCAAGTGAGATGAAATGTGGTACATTTACACAATGGAGTACTACTCAGCTATTAAAAACAATGACTTCATGAAATTCTTAGGCAAATGGATGGAACTAGAAATTATCATCCTGAGTGAGGTAACACAGTCACAAAAGAACACATATGGTATGCACTCACTGATAATTGGGTGTTAGCCCAAAAGTTGAAAATACCCGAGATACAATTCACAGACCATATGAAGCTCAAGAAGAAAGACCAAAGTGTGGATGCTTCAGTGTTTCTTAGATGGTAGAACAAAATACTCTCAGGAGGACATATGGAGACAAACTATAGAGCAGAGACTGAAGGAAGGGTCATCCAAAGACTGCCCCACCTGGGGATCCATCCCCAGGTAGCCACCATACCCAGTCACTATTGTTGATGCCAAGAAGTGCTTGCTGACAGTGTAGAGTGAAAAATTACAAAGACCATTTTATAAAATATATACAGGCTCACTAGTTCCAAGAAAGCAGAACTGAATATAAGGTTCCAGGCCTTTCACTGCCCCAGGATACATTCCTCAAGCCTCAGGGAAGAAAATCCACCTGTGGGTGAGGTAGGCCCAAAGCAAGAAGACACATTCCTGGCCACAAAGAAAGATGCAAGTCATCTGGGTGGTTCCAAGAACTAACTAACTTTCCACTGATTTTGGTTACCCCTCTCCCCCGCCCCCAGGTCTTTTCCAATGTTACAGCTTGCTGAGTTCAAAATTTATAAAACAACCAATCATGTGTAACCGTGCGAAAATTCCTTCCTTTCCCTACCCCATACTATAAAAAACTCCTTGGTCCACCACTAAGCGTCAAACTGTACTCCTGCACAAGTGTGCAGTTTGAACACTGGCTGCCAGCTCTCTTCCCTAATAAACCTCTGCTGATTGCATCCAGGTACAGTGTCTTGGAGTTTGTGGGTGTTCGCAACTTCCCAAGACTTGAGTAAGGGTCTCCCGAATTTGGGAGTCTTCAACAGGAGTCTGATATGGCTGTCTCCTGAGAGGCTCTGCCAGAGCCTGACAAATACAGAGGCTGATTCTCACAGCCAAACATTGGACTGAGAACTGGGTCCCTGATGGAGGAGTTGGAGAAGGGACTGAAGGAGCTGAGGGGGTTTGCAGCTCCATGGGTGAGCAACAGGGCCATCTGGCCAGACCCCCTGAGCTCCCAGGGACTGGACCACCAACCAAAGAGTATTTATGGAGGAACCCATGTCTCTGGCTGCATATGTGGCAGAGGATGGCCATGTTGGACATCAGTGAGAGGAGAGGCCCTTGGTTCTGTGGGGGTTCAATGCTCCATTCTAGGGGAATGCCAGGGCAGGAAGGCAGGAGTGAGGAGGTTGGTGGGGGAGCAGGCTCTCAGATGCAGCAGGAGGTGGGATAAGATAGGGAGTTTCTGGAGGGGAGACCTGGAAAGGGGATAACATTTGAAATGTAAATAAAGAAAATATCCAATTAAAAAAGAAAGAAAGAGAAGAAAGTGAGATGAACAAGCCATGGGAAACAAGCCATTAAGCGTCATTCCACCATGGCTTCTGCATTAGTTTTTGCCCTGTTTGAGTTTCTGTCCTGATTTCCTTTGGTGTTGAACTGTCATGTAAAAGTGTAATCAAAATAAACCCTTTCTTTCCCAACTTGTTTTATGGTCATGGTGCTTTATCTCAGTGATTAAAAACTCTAAGACAGATGTCCATATAAAGGAAAATCTGAGAAGCATAAAACACAACTTACTATTAGCTGAATTTTGAAAATATAAACACTACATTTGTACTGTAAATATTACTATAGAATATTGAACAAAATGTAAACATATTCTTCTAAAGTGATATACATAATAAAAAAATGAACCCTGTAAATTCTTTATAGTTGAATGCCAAGTGTTGAATTTGGAAGAATTAATGTTATGTAAAAAAAATCATAATTTAGTGAACATATGAGAATAACTAATAGGTAAGAATTATTGATGGATGAAAAAAAACCCAATGATTCATGTTTGATAACGCATAAGAGATATACTGAGTTTGTGTATCAAAGACATATTTTGATTCACTTGTAGATTTTTGTATTATTCATAATAGCCACAATTTTGTCTAGGTGCCCATTAAAATGTACTAAGCAAACTATTTATAAACATAATGAATACTATTAATTCACAATAAAGAAGATCATGTCATTTGTAATTTGACATTGCTATTTGTTACTGACATTTAAAGCATTTACAACAGAAAATCTGGAGCTTTGTAGATTCTTTGAACTATAAGAGGTAGGAGAAAAGGAATATATGTGAAATTATTTTTTTCATAATTATGCTACATAGAGAAACATTGAGAAAACCATTGTGAAATCATGACTAATTTCCATGAGTGGAAATAGCATGAATAAATTCCTTACCTGAACTAAATATCAAAATTTCTTTTAGCAACTAGTATTCTTATGACACATTTAAACCACATTCGGTATTTTCTTCAGTATTGATTCCATTTCCTTAATAAAAGTATGATAATCTCTCATCTGAACTTTCACAGTGCTATTCTGAAGGACTGTGCTCTCATCTTTCAAACTGTTCTTCTCCAGTTCTAATGGTTTGTCCCACTTGCTTAGCAATTCTTTGTGTATCTTGTAAGAGTCTGGAAAAATTATACTTGCAGTCCTACAACTGTGTGCCCGCTCATCCTTTTTTCATCAACTCTTCCCTTTGACCTGTGTATTACCCAACACCATAATACATCAGGTAGTTTGAATATGAAAATGCCCCACCTTTTGGCATCTTGAATGCTTGGTCTCTTACAGGTAGTGGGTGCTGTTTTTGAAGGTATCAACAATTTAGAAGGTGTATTCCTCTTATGATAGGACAACCTTTAAGTGGGACAGTCCTGAAGAACTCCCCTGAGCTGTCATTAATTATCTTTAGTTTTTCCCCAAGTGACCATCCCTAAACACACTCACATAAAAGTAAAACTAAGTGGATTGAGTAGAATACATACATAACAGAAATTGAAAAAGAAATGATCATAAAGTTGAAAGGTACTTGCAAGTGGAATGAGAAATGTTAGAGAAAAATATGGAGTAGAAAACATTTAAATAAGTATTCATTGTTGTTCTTCCTATGGGTGGTGGAGCACATTCATGGAGGCAGGGGCTAGGTAAAAGGGGGCTTGTGGAGGGAAAACTGGAAGGAGGATAATATTTGAAATGTCAATAAATTAAATATCCAATAAAAATAAAAAATAACTACTCATATATGAAATTATCAAAAGAAAACATTAAAATAAATGTTGAGAAAGAAGGTGGTGTCTAGCTGGAGGAAAAAGATCATTAAATTCTGAAGACCTGTCTTTGAAAGTTGAACCACCATATCCTGTCTTTTTCTCCTTCCTGTCTAGTACAAATAAAGTAACATTTTCCACTTGCCTTCACATACATAATGTTTTCCCTCAACAAGGGCTCAAAGTTAAAATAGTCACATGGTAGATGACCTCAAAATAAAACCGCAAAAAAGTACGAGACTTCTTTTAATTAATTAGTTCATTAATTTCTTCCTGGTATTTTGTCACATTGATGAAGTCTAATATACTTTCTCAACAGTTTGTTCAGTCATTCTTTTGGCACACATATTCACATTGATATCCACGTCCTACCTCCTGATGTTGGCTTACATCTGTGGAGTATTTCCTAGGCCTCTGAAATCTAATCAAGCCTCTCCATTGTGCCTGCGCAGAATTTTATATTTTCCCATTAACATTGATCTGTTGTATACCATCTAAGTCGTGAAATCATACAAGCATCACAAATATATCACATATGATCTTTTCCATGTGTAAAAACTCTTACACCTCTCAGTGACTGCTGCATATTCTTCCCTTACACTAGCCTTTTGCAACAACTATTACATATATGGTCTTTCATATAAATTGCGTAATGATGCATGTAATCCTTATTTTGCTTCCCTCATTTAATTTAGTGTTTATAAGATCCAGGCAGGTCAAAACAATGTTAGTACTTTCATTCCTTTCAATGGTAAATGGTAAAAACTTTCCATGGTGTAAATACCATTTTTTTAAATCTGCTTTACTGTTAAAACAAAGGACTTATTATCTATTATTACTGGATGAATAGTATGAATAATGATGCTGTGATTATCTTTGCAGAAATTTTGATCAAGACATTTTAAATTTGTAGACGTACCTAGGAGTAAAATTGCTGTGTCATGTGGTAACTCTGTGTTTAAATTTTTGAAGAACTGTCAGAATTATACCAACACTGCGATTTTCCCTTTGATGATAGTCATTCTAGAAGCTAAGAAGTATCTCATAAAAGTCATAGTTTTTCTAATTACTGAAATATATATATATATATATGATACTAACACACTTTGGCCACTTTAAAATTGAGTTACTTTTATATTGTTCAAGGATAAGAGTTCATAGCACATACTAGACACATAAGCCCTTAGTAGATATGATGATTTCAGACGCAGGTATTCATTCTTTCAGTTTTGAGTCACTTTTATGATTATAGTCTTTGAAGCACAAGTTAAAAGAATTGCTTTGTATAATTATCTTTAATTTTTTCAACACACCTTTGTTTTTTATTTTGCTTTTGGAATCATATCTCAGAAACCACTTATTCATCCAAGGTCACAAAGCTGTATAATTCTGTTTCCCTTTGTACGCTGGGACATGTGATTTATTCCGAGTTACATAATAGCCACCTCCATTCTTTTGTATGTTGATACCTACTTGCCCTGGCACAACCTGTAGAAGACTATTTTCCCATTGAATATTTTGACATTCTTTATGCAAATGTTCTCATTCATGGCCTTTCAAATGCTTTGTCTCACTGTGTTACTTTTCTTGAGTCGATGCATCAACATTTTATAGATAAAGTAGTTTAAGAGCAAAATTTATTTTCTCTTAGTTTAGTTGTTGGTAGCTGTGGATCAAACTTAGGAGTTATATATTTTCACTTTTACGTATTGTTGCTTGTATTTATTCTAGTATCTTAATAGTGTATATATGTAAGGTATACATTCCTACATTTTATTTATTTATTGTACTACTCAATGTGCATCAATTGTATATCTATATTACTGAAAATCTGTGATTCAAATAGTTCTTCCTTTTGAAGACTGCACACATGAGACACATAAGAAACTATATATGTAAGTATGTGGTATGATTTGCCTGCACCATATACATGCTAAGGAAAGATAAGTATGTAAGTGATAACATAATATGTTATGTTTTCATGAAGGAGACAGAAATAACATTTGAAGTGAATAGAAAATCATCATTAAGTTGGTAGAAACAAGTGCCTGTGGAGATTAAAAATAAATCACAACAGGAAAAAATAGCTGTTTATTAACGGTAGGGGGTTATATATATATATATATATATATATATATATGGGGAAGTAAATGCATTAAGATCTATAATGCTGATTTTGTGAAAAAGGTAGAACTCAACATATTTGCCTGTTTATTTTTCTTCTATGAGATAATCAAAGCATTTAAGAACATAAGAGAGAGACACTGTCTTTCGGAAATCACTTTGAATCAAACAATGTCTGGTTAGGAGAGTGAGTACACGACAGAAATGCAGCTAGCCATGTACATAGAGCAGGAATAGCCAGAACAGAACAATGCCTCCAAAATGTCACTTAACTATCAACAGTCAGGGGTGAACTCAATAGGAGAAGGGAAGTAAAAATTTCCTTGGATGAATCCTTCAGTGATTGGAGAGGTTTAGGAGACCACACCAGGTCTCTAGCTTCCATTTCCTGGGAGTCATGTACTGTTGTCTTCACAAGCTACTTCCAGAAAAATGAAAGAATAGTTAAGATTGTGTTTTATAATGGTACTGGTATGGTCAGTGATTAAGGAGGTCCCACCACTATTCAGAAAATTTAGATGAATCACGAGCTGTTCTCCAGACCTAATAAAATACAGAAGGTAAGGTATAAAAACTAAGGTAAACGAGATCCCAAGGCACACTGACTTTTGTGAAATTTTAACAATATTTTTAACAAGATATAACTGATTTATATAATTGAATATATAATAATATATTTTAAATTGAGATGCAGCTGAGTTATTTTATAATTGAATTAGTTATCATAAAATAAAACAGGAAAATGGCTTATCTCATAAATATGGAATTAAGAGTATTGAGTGCATGAATATAATAACTTTGCAATTTGTTAAAGTAAAGGAGATAGACAGATATGGGTTACTTTAATCATCTATGAGTTGGGGTATAAAACATCACCATTCTACATATGTCTATGACGAATCCTAGTTCCTAATGAGGGAATGTTTAGAGTTTGAGCCTTTGAAAAGTTAGTGCAGATGTTATGAAGCCCATGCCCTCATAAATGATATTAGTGTCTCAAAAGCTTTCTTGGTCTTCATGGCTTAAGAACATAGCTAGAAAACTCAATCTATGAGCAAAAAAACATGTCCCCTTGGATATGAAGTATGCAGGGACTTTGACCTTTGACTCTGCGCTCCTTCTTATAGAGAGAAGTAACTACCTGTTGTTTGTAAGCCACTGGATTGATGGCATTTTGTTATTGCAATTGAAGCAAACTAAGATATACAAGTCAATAATATTCAGAAATACTCAACGCTGTTAAATAGCTTTAGATTGGAGAGAAATAGCTGTTCAGAAATGCACAAGCCTGAGAAATAGGTTTTTACATAGAAGGTGGAACAAGAGTGGGCCGTAACTAAGATACTTTAGTGCTAGGCAACATATTATTTTTTTTTTCCCCAGAAGTTTCCAATATGCTTAGAAACACAGAATTCAGAAACCCACAGAGGCACACTGATATAAGCTTTTAAAGACAACAGGAAGGGGCTAAATGTGCTGTTTAGAGAGTAACTGTTGGTGGTATGAAAATGCTACAATGTGCAAAGCACCACTAAATAGTGGGCAAGCTAGTAATAAAGAACATCCATTGTTGACGATGGAGAACACAGTTCGAGGTCTGAAAGAAAAACAGGAAAGGGACTATAGATTATATGGAAAAATAAAGCTTAAGGAATCTTAATTTCTTAGATACTGGTGAATCTATGATTTAATAATCTAAACTTTAGAGAGTGAACTGCTAAGCTGAATAAAACCATTGCAGCGAGAAAAAAAAAAAAGCAAATAAGTCCTTTTCAATTAAAAATGTTATGTGTGTTTGATTTGTTTATATTTGTCTTTGCCTATAGGTCTGGGTATCCCTTGCATGCCTGGAGCAGGGAGAGACTGAAAATTGGCTTTGAATCTACTAACGCTAAAGCAGAGACAAGGATGAGCTTTCATGTGAGGGCTGGGAATCTCTTAGGCATCTCTTCAGACCCCATTTCTCCTCTTGCTCTTCAATCAAAGCTACCAGTGTCAATGTGAAAGCCCACTATTATGGTTGTACTGAAGAATGCAGCAGGAGCAGGAAAAGCAGCTAGCCATATGTTCTAGAAAAGGTGGGTGTCAACACTCTTATACGGATAGCATATACACACACACACACACACACACACACACACACACCCCACGCACACACACACTCAACCCAAAATTCAAAATATTTGAAGAGGAAAACATGCCAATCTCCTGGACAGAAGATTCTCTTGCCTTTAAAGAAAAGGAGGCTCCTTTTAGCCCCAAGATTTCGGAAAACAATTCTATAGAAGATTCTAAGATACTTCAAGTATTAACACCGAGAGGATGGCAGACAGGTAAGAGAGAAATACAAATGTTTTAGGAAAGTTTCTTCTAAGTTCAAAGCTGTTTCCAAGGGCTGGAATCAATTCCTATATCCACTTCTCAAATAATCTCTGTGGAGAGCTAGTAAAGGGAGACATGAGAACTCTGAGTATCTTCTCCCTGATGTCAGTGATTCAGAGTATGCCAGTAGCATGGGCACATCCTAGTCAGAGCTTCAAGCCCAACCTGCCCTAACCCAGGTGTTAAGTCATGTGTTTGGCTCTGACTCTTGTGCCTTTCCTTCTGTAGCATATATGCATAGTATTTATAGATATCTGTCTCCTATTTAACTGAGATCTGTTAGCAAGTTAGAATTGAATGAAAAAATAAAAAAATAATTAAAAAAATAAAGACATGCCTGCTTCAAGGTTTTATGGAGGAGCAGGTTTATTGTAGACACGAAGGAGAGCACAGACAAAGGCCCTTGGAAGGGTCCAGACAGAACAAGATCAGCAGACTGAAGTGGGTCAGGAGAGGAGTGGGAGAGAGAGAGAGAGGGCAAGAGAGGAAGAGGGAACAAATGGAAAGGTGGGGGACAAATGGACCAAGACACATTATTCAGTGAAGAGCCAGCTCAGAATCAAAAGACCAGGACAACCAAAGATCTTTAGATATATAGGAACCAGAGTAGCTAGGGAGTTTAAGGTTGAGGGTTTAGTACGATAGCCAGGATGATTCTGTAACCTGTTCTTGCAGAGAATCCAAGAAGCCAGCATCTCTTTGGTATGTTAAATAATAGGCCCCTAAGTTAGCCACTTGTCCTGAGTTTGAGACTAACATCCCAGCCCTTTTGTTAATGTTAAAATAAAGGTCAACCTAGTCACCTCTATAATTACATCTTGTTCAGCACCAGGTGAATGAGAAAAAAAATCAAAAAAGGAAATGAGGATGTGATACTACCAGGTATGGGTTGAAGAGACAGTTTATTGGAGATATGAGGAAGAAAACAGCCAGAAGCATATAGAATGGCCCAGACTGAACACCAGACTGAACAGGGCCTTTGGGCCAGGGAGGAAGGAGGAAGAGAGAGGAGAGCAAACAAAAAGACTCTAGGTCCAGAGACCTAGAGTCCAAGAAACCAAGAGGCAAATAGAGAAAGAAGACCCCAGAGATGCTGTGCCCAAAATGAGTGAGTTAATATGGACCAGAGACTGGGAGAAGAGAATCCTAGTCCCTAGGCTGGAGAGTTTAGGGTAGAGGGCAGGATGAGAGGTGCTGGGGGGAAGTAAATTTACCAAGGGAGACTCATCCGGGTTTGAGACCTAATATTAATAAGGTATCTTTGTATCCTTTTCCTGTGATCTACAAAATATTGTGTGTAATCATAATTCAGTAAGTACTTCTTTTTTAAATACATCCCACATCCCTGTGCTCTAGGTCAATGCAATCAGAAGAGCAGAATGATGTTCTTTCATGAAAAGAAAAAACAACAAAAACAACAACAAACAAAAACAAACAAAGAAAAAAACACAACTTGGTATGCTTTCGGGATCTAGTACAAAAAGGTTTGTCTATTAGTCTGTCCATAGGATTGATTGAAACAGACAAGGACTAGCCAGCCAGACAAACAAACTACCAAAACTCAGCAAAATTTAGTTTCTCTTTTTTTAATCTAATTAATAAAAGAGGCATGCTGAGTTAAATAGTAAAAATTAGGAAATCACGTTACATTATACCTACCCTACATTGTTCCAGAATTACCATTACCATATGAAATTGAATAAAATATCCCTTGCACTCAGTGGTATTGTATGTCATTTAAATTCATTCAGATGTTATGGCAACATTATGTTTTCTTTTAGGATTTGTGGCTTTTCTTTTCCTGCATGGCTAACCCTTATTCTCTTTCTTCTTTTCTTTCTTTATTTCATTTTATAATTTTATAATTTAGTAAATCCTTGCATTTCCATATTAACGTCTTCTACTTTGAAAATATTGTGCAACTACTTTGGTACTTTGCTCTTTCTTTAGTTTAATTAGTCATCATAAATAGTCACATAGTCACACACACACACACACACACACACACACACAGAGAGAGAGAGAGAGAGAGAGAGAGAGAGAGAGAGAGAGAGAGAGA
>JANHMN010000486.1:0-19605 GCA_030674055.1 Rhabdomys pumilio
ACACACACACACACACACACACACACACACACACACACACACACACGTACACGTACACACACACATATATTTGCTCAAGTATGCTCACAGAAGCTTTATTTGTAATAGCCAGAAACTGGAAACAACCTAAATGTCTATCAACTACAGAATAGATTGAAATAAAATATACATCTATCCTATGGAGCTTTACTCAGCTGTTAAAAAAATAACAACATAAAATTTACAGGGAAATGGATAGAATTAGAAAAAAAAGTCATCCTTAATATGGTAAGCCCAGACCCAGAAAGACAAACATGTTATATGCTGACTTGTACGTGATTTTAGCTATAACATAGAGTTATCATGCTACAGACTCAGATAGGCTAAGTAATAAAGAATGTTCAAGGGGGAACAAATGAATCTCCCTGGGAAGAAAAAGTAAAGTAAATTTACAGGTGGACTGGGGTCAGGTGGGCGTGGAACTGGAGGGATCAGTTGTGGCTCCTAGACTGATGGAGGGAGAGTCCTGGGAAAAACAACTGGAATCGGTAGGACAGGGAATCTATATGACAAGACAGAAACCTTGTGCAGTGGAAACTTGCAAGAATCTATGAGGGTGACTTTAAGGACCCTAGCAATGGGGAATAAAGAACCTGGACTGGCTCTCTTCTGTGACAAGGCAAGGCTTCCAGTGGAGGAATTGGAGCACAAACACAGCCACAAAACCTCTGACTTACATTTTTCGTTTCTGTAAGATGTGCTGGGATAAAGATAGTGCAGTAATTGTGGGAGTGGCAAACCAATGACTTGATCCATCTTGAGATCCAAACCTTGAGAGGGAGCCCATATCTGATCCTGCCTGGAAGGCCAGTAACTAGAGGCTGGATATCCCAGAGACCTAGGATAGAATGAAACATGACTGTCAAATAAGTAAGTAAGTAAGTAAGTAAGTAAGTAAGTAAGTAAGTAAGTAAGTATAAGTAAGTAAATAAAATCAGTGAAGTTACTCCTAATGATATTCTGCCATACTCATAGAGAGGTGTGTAGCCCAATTGTCACCAAAGAAGCTTCAGCAAGCAACTGATGGGAGCAGATGCAGAGGGCCACATCCAAACATCATGCAGAACACAGAGAATCATGGGAAAAAAGAGGGAAGAAGGATTGTAGGAGCTAGAGGGGTAAAGGTCAAAATCCACAGAATCAGCTACTCAGGGCTTGTAGGGTCCACTGAAACTGAACTTATGATCAGGAAGCCTGAATGGGTCTGACTTAGGTCCTCTGCAAATATGTTATGGTTGTGTAGCTTGGTGTTTCTTGTGGGACTCCTAAAAATGAAAGTGAGGCTGTCTCTGACTATTTTACCTGCTCTTGGGATCCTTTTTTCTCCTCCTGGGTTGCCTTTACTAATCCTAATATGAGGGGAGGTGCATAGTCTTACAAAACCTTGATATAGCATGTGTGGTTGACAATTCCTGGGAGGCCTGCCCCTTTTGGAGGAGGAGGAGAGACTTAAAGGACAAGGGACAGGAGGAATATGTTTGTGATACAATATAGGAGAAGGATAAATTAAAAAAAAACACACCTGACAGTTCTTCCAATGGTTAAGTATGCGGCTTATATGGTTCCTCAAATTTACAACTCCTAGATATGTTTACAGGATAAATGAAACATATAAACACTTTAAAAAATGGGTCTTCTCATTTCAAATGATTTAATGAAGAAGAAAAAAAATCTCTTAGGTTCAGTTAATTCCATATGCAGTTCAATTAGACAGTCAAAAATAGCTATCACAACTAGGAAAGAGTTTCTACAAGGTTCAGAAGTACAAAAACTCATAAAATATTTACGATTTTGTAACTTCAACACGATTTTTTTACTATTTTCCTCAGTAAGTTTTTAAACTTTCTTATTATCTTTTGCATGTGTGTGGGTGTTTTGACTCCATGTATGTCTGTGTCATGTATACAGTGGCTGTCAAATTTCCTGGGACCGGAGCTACAGATGGTTTTGAGCCACCTTGTGGGTGTTAGAAATCAAACTCTGTCCTCTGGAAAAGCAATCTGTACTGCTGAGCCACCTCTCCAGGCCATTAAGCAGGATTCTTAATGTCAATTTCCTCTAATTTTAAAAACACACATTTGTCTTGCTTTGCTTTTGGTTCCCTTATGCTACATTGATAACTTCATATTAAGGAGGTGACAATGTCTTTAAAGGAACCCTAACACAAGTAGCTAAAGCTGCTTCTAATTCTCTCAATTTGTACATTTTCTTGAACTAGTCTCTGCTCTCTTCCACGTTCATATACCTGGATTGAGGCAATACCAGTAGAAATTAATTTTCTTTGTCTTTTGAAGCTTAGTGCTATAGTCAAGTCTCTTGACATACGCACAATGATGCTGTTAAAATGTCAGGCACACAGTGTTTTATACAGTAGGTTCAGTTTGACCTACTTAACTGTGCTGAAATGATTTCTCCTTTCACCATATGAACGTTTTAGGCCAAAGGTTAAAATAATAGACAATTTTAAAGAATTATTAAATATATATTTTGTTCTTCTGCACTTCTGAAAGGGTCATCTTTGCAGACTCGCAGTAATAAATGTTACTGAGTGTTACACTGTTTCAAAGAACACATACCTTTATTACAGTCCAGTCTTTATCCCCCTCTGACTGTTCCTCATCCCATACCTCCACCCCCCCCTCATTTCCAAGAGGATATTTCCATCCTGCTTTCTCAGCCCAACAGACTTCCCTAGTTCCTGTGGCCTCAAGTCTCCTAAGGTTAAAGCACACATAAATTTTAAGTTTTGATTATTTTAACATTCAACCATACCCACTGTAGAATAACTATGAAAAAAAAAAAAAGACTTTAGCCTAACTACAATAGTTTTGGATAATTATGTAAGCATATATGACATCTCTCTTTAAAAGTTCTTATAGTTGTTTGTATAAACAGCCTTCAATTATTATCTAAATATTATGTTTTCTACTTTAAAATAGTTTTCTAATGTGATAGCATTAAATATAATCAATGACATATTTAATCTTCTACAATCAGTCACTAGACTTTTATTGTTTTTCTCTTTCCTATATTGCCTATAACATGTTATAATAAAGGAAGTGTTAAGTCAGAAAACACCTAGTAAAAATGCTGTGCTGAAGTAAAGAAGCCTAAGACACTGTTTGTTATTTCCCAAACCCATCTCTCTGGTTTTACTTGAAAACACTGGACGACCTGTTCAAGCCTGGGTGCAGATAGGGTTGAAATTTTCTTATGGGATGCCACATTTCTTTAAGAGAGCAGTATCTTTTTCAGGTTACGTTTCTCAAATGTATGTGATCTTAACATATCTCAATTAATACATTATTTATTATTATGCAGTTATCTTTATATTATTATTATAACATTAAGTCACTTTAATTAAGTAAATTATTAAATTAATATAATAATAATAATAATAATAATAATAATAATAATAAAATGGTATGTTATCTAATTCCTAACAACAGAAACTTAAAAGGTAGACCAAGAAAGAAAAGACCTGTGAAAGAACACAGCTATCAACTAATTCTAAAAATGTAAACACAGTCAAAATTTGAAGGATAACTTCTCCTTTCAGTGACAAATGAAAAAAATTCCTTTTTTGAGACTTCCAGTAGTGATTGCAAATAAACAAGGCCAACATCTATCCTTTTCTTATCTTTCTGAACTGATAAGACTATATAGAACATACACACTATACTGAATAAAAATGGGACTAAATATCAGAGTGATTGATTCATGAACTGATGTTTTGGAGTTCCAGATGGGCCTTTTGGGCCCTCTCCTATGAGAAGGAGAGAACAAGCTTTGGATTCCTGTAGGTAGGGAACTGGAAGTGATTCCGTTAACTTAGTTTTAAATCCTCAAATGAAAACATAGGATGTTTGTCTTTGCTTTCTCCTCTAAAACTTTGAAATGGACCTAAGACTCTAGTTTCTTCATTTCTTTGTCCAATACACCTATTACTTTTCTACAGGGTAATTCCTAAATTTTTGTTGTGAGTGGGTGACAAAATGAGCATTAGTTATAGTAGAACTAAAGACAAGAAAGGAGAGCTTCAAAGGACACTTGATGTTCTCTCCTGTAATTATCAAACTTTACTGTTACCATTTTAACCATCTAGGTAGAGAGTTTTTTCTTTTTTAATATGGAAGCCCAGAAAGATAAAATTGGGAGAAGATGCAAGCCCAGTATCCCACCAAACAGCCCTGTTAGACAAGCTGCTGGGCTGAAAACCTCAATCATGGATCCACGTCCATACATGAGAATGAATTGCTGAGACTATGTAGGCCACAGGACAAACCCATCCCTGCCCCTCTGCCATTGCTCCAAACTACAGCCCAGTTTGTAGAAGTGTAGAGGGCTTTGACTGGAGAAGTAGGGTGACTCACACAACTCTGGAAGCTAATGCTGCCATGGCACAATGCCAAGAGGAACCCATAACCTCATTAGCTTCTGGAGCTCAGTTCTGTGGTAGCACCATCATAAAGAAAACTAACTTTCCCTCCCATGAATCTCAAAAATTATGATAGCTCTTCAAGTAAGGGTGAGACCTTCTGAGCCTTTCCACCTTCCATGCTAGAATATTGACAGGTATCATCTTTGTAGGTTTTCTGCAGGCAACCATACTGGCATGAGTCGGTGAATGTAACATCACTGTCATATCTAGAAGACACTATCCAGCAGTACAATCTTCCTGGTCACCTTGCTTTTTCTACCTACACTTCCATGATAATCCATGAGCCTTTGATATAGTATCCAATTATATTCTAAATATTTATCCTTATACCTGTCAATGTGTTAGCTCTTATTCCTCATCAAAAATAATTGCAAATAGAAGCACTTACAGAGAATTGTCAAACTGAACAGAAGTTAATGTCCTTTATTCCACTGTGTAGTTCTGGTCTTTTTAGCGAAAATCAGGTGTCCATAGGTGTATAGACTTATATCTGGAACAACTCTATAACATGGATCATGTCTGGTTTTGTGACAATATCATGCTATTTTTATTATGGTAGCTCTGTAGTAGAACTTGAAGTTGGGGATGATGATACCTCATATAGTTCTTTATTCAGGATTGTTTTTCATATTGTTTTGCTTTACTTTGATTTTTTTTTTAATATGATGCTTAACATGCCCTTTAAAGATTTGTGAGAAAATGTTTTTGAATTTTGATGGAGATTTCATTGAATCTGAAGATTATTTTTACCAGGATGGGCATTTTTACTATGTTACTTCTACTGACTGATGAGAATGGGTGATCTTTCCACCTTCTGATTCCTTCATTAATTTCTTTTTCAATAATTGAAGTTTTTATCATACAAATCGTTCACTTGCTTGGTTAGAGCTATGCCAAGATAGTTCATATATTTTGAGGCTATTGTGAAGATGTTGAGACCAACAGTCACATGGAGATTGAGCTACCTTATACCACTAAGCCCTAAATAGATGTCTCTATCAAATCACACCCTCGCCCTGAGTCCATCAAAGCTCAATGAACCTGTGGAAGAGGAGGTACAAAGAAAGTAAGAAGAAGAGGGGATGGAGATCATGAAGAAAACAAAGCCCTCTAAATCAACTGAGCTAAGATTATATGAACTCCCAGTGGGTGAAGCAGCATCCACAGAACTGTACCATTCTGCAGTGGTCATTCTGCGTATACACTTCGTTCTCCAATTTAGTGTTTTTATGCCATTCCCAGGTAAAAATCTGAGTGGATCGCTGATTCTTGTTACTTTTGGGGGTTCTTTTACTTCTGTTGGTTTGTCTTGTTCAACTTCAAAATGATAGTTTTGCTTTCTTATTATATTTTATTTTGTATATTTTAAAAACTGGGTGAATGAAAACCTAACCACTAGAAAAAATGTTAATAAATAAACTCTAATTTGTACCTGCTTGAGAGGGGAATTCAGTTTTCTTCAACAGAGACAGACTGGATACATCAACTACTCCAGGACAGGCCTTGTGTTCAGGAGTAGTTGACCAAAAAAAAAAAAAAAAAAAAAAAAAAGTTAAAAAAATTTTTAATGGACTTCATGTTGTGTGCATGTGTGCACATTGGTTATATTTCAATGAATTTTTGTTTGTTTGTTTTGGGGGAGGAAGGATTTTGGGGGGGTTGGAGTGGATTTTTTTTTTATTTGAGTTTTTGTTTGGCTTTGGAGAAAAAAACTTAAAATTATTCAGGTAGGGAGGGGGAAGGATCTGATAGGACTAGAGGAAGTAGAAGAATATGATCGAAATATATTTAAATTTAAAAATAGTTTTAAATAATAAAAAATATTCTTAGTTTTAAATAATAAAAAATATTCTATCATAATTTTTAAAATGTATGTATAATTATGGAGTGCCATCCCTAAATGGAACATTGACATAGAAGACTTTGTAGAGTGAAACATTATAAAGACCATTTTATAAAATATATACAGGCTCACTAGTTCCAAGAAGGCAGAACTGAATGTAGGACTTCAGGCCTTCACTGCCCTGGGATACATCCCGGGAAAAGTATTAACATTCCTCAAGCCTCAGGGAAAAGAACCCACCTGTGGGTGGGGAAGGCCCAAAGCAGGAAGACACATTCCTGACAACAAAGAAAGATGCAAGTCATCTGGGTGGTTCCAAGAACTAACTAACTTTCCACTGTTCTTGGTTACACCCCCCACACACACACACACACTTGAGGTCTTCCCAGTGTTACAGCCTGCTGTTGTTCAAAATTTGTAATGCAACCAATCATGTGTAACCGCACAAAAATACAACCAATCATGTGTAACCACTCCAAATTTTAATTTTCCTGATCTCCCCTACCCCTATTTATAAATGTCCCAAACATGGGTGGGGGGGGTGTCGAAGCCTCCATCCCCTGTGTGGGATACGTTTCGACCGAGGGCCCTTGTAATTAAACTACCTTTTGCAATTGCATCAAGAAGGTTTCTCATGTGTCCTTGGGTGGGCGCTGATCCGGATTTGAGTGAGGGTCTCTCTTTAGAGACCTATCAATATGAATATGATCAATTATTTATTTCATTATGTTTCACCTAATACCCTTAGAATATTTTTTCTTCTTGTGATATTCAGATATTAACTTTTACACATAGAACAGTACAAATCATAGAGGCAATAGAGCAATTACTTTTCATTATTGAAAATTTGTGTAGAATTTGTTAGAATGACGTATGTGTGGAGTACAGTGTGGGTAGGTCCCTTAGCTCTCGGGGCAACATTCTATACGGAGGGAACCCAACAGGAAGTCAAAGCCACATAAAACAGCCTTTTTAAGTCCAATTCCAGAATGGCTCTGACACTGCAGAGAAAATTCACAGAAAGCTTGGTAAGATTATAATTGTTCAAATCGCAAAGAACTGGCTAAAATACCATTTTTTTCAATATTCTTATCAAGTCTTTATTTTTAAAATATTATTTTTTATAGTAAAAATACATTATTTTCACAGTGAGATTTGCAGACATGCATGTTGTTATACCTTGTCCCCAATTTACCCTAATATTTCTTTCCTATCTCTCGGTCAGTCATTCTTTTAACATGTCTCCTTCCTTTCATTAGATCCTTCTACTTTCATCCACGGAACAGCATGGAATACATGCCATTTGCTTCTTAATTTTGTGAAAAAAAATATTATATATATATATATATATATATATATGTTTTATATAGCTATTAAAGTCCATATATAATGAATCAAAAAATTTCATTAAACTAATAATTATATAATATGAACTATTTTTAGATAGTGCTAATGAATTCAATGCACTCTCCTGCATTTCCCATGAATGAAACTAAAGAACGACTTTTACATTATCCAGAGATGTAACTTTCAAGTTCTCACATTACATATCTAAAGCATATGGGTCTTGTGTTAATAAACAACAGAATTTCTGCAAGAACTCTGGATTTCTGCACTGATTGACTAAATTCTAAATCTGCCAAGTGCTGGAAAAAAATCGTGTGAAATTTTAAGGAGAAAGATCTTAACAGATGAATAATATATCTTTTCCTTCCTTTTATGGCCATGTTAGAGATTGAAACAAGCTTCTGTGCCTTTCCCCCAGGCCTTAGCAGGCCTGCAAGTCATTTACCACAGTAGACCAAACAGTAGGACATGAGATGCATTGCATCTCTGTCCTTGGCCTTGCCGTCTGTTACAGGAGCTAAGAAGAATAGACCCCCTGCTGAGCTTGCCTTGACACCTGCTATTTCATCACCAGGAGCTCTTGGGCTGAACCAAGAAGAGACTCTGGGGGTCGGGGCTTTCCCTTTATATGTGAAAACAAAATATTAGAATTGTCTTGGCCCCACGATTCTCTTGCCCTCCATTCCCGTTTCATTCCCAGCCTTCCTCTCTAGTGAACTGGTTTCCATAGCTGCTGGCGGCTACAAGCTTCATGTATGCTAAGCCCATATTTTAGTAGCCTTGCCTAAGGTTTCAATACAAGTGCCAATATATCATATAAAGGTAAATAATAATAACTCTTCATTATCAACAATTTTAATACAACATTAGTTAAGTATTAACCCATATTCTTTCTAATAATAGCCATATACTAAGATTTATAGAGTATTAAACATTCCTGAAACAGAGGAAAGATCTTTAAATTCCTTAATCTAAACTCTAATAAAAATCATGTAACAGTTATATATTTAAAAAAAAAATAAAGTTGAAGATATTTGTATAGTTTTTGCTATAATAGCACAAAAATATACATGGTATATTTCCATCTTTAATATTTAAATACAGACTTATAAGGGGTTAAAATTAGACCAGCTTGCAGTATGTATAAATGATCCTCGCAATATTTAGTTACCATGCTCACTTTGCATGATTTTATTGTGCTTCACATCTCCAAACCTTATATTTTGCATTAAGTTCAATATTTCTTCCATTCTGTGTTAAAGGTGCTGAGTATTCATTATAAAACATATAGCATACATTAATCTAAGTTACTTCCTAATATCCTCAGTGGATACTTGATTTTACCTATTAGAGATATGGGAGCATAATTTGGCCTCTTCACAGAGGAATGTATCATTAAAACCAATTTTAGGTCTATGAAAAAGAAATAATTATTTCTCATACTATTCATTGAATTAGTATAAAATATACTATCATGTAGATATTAATGATGATCTCAATTCATATATATGTGTGTATATGTATGTGTATGTATATGTATATATATATTTCTAGTCATAAAACTGCTATCTATACAGAATAAGAGTGGTCTTTTTTAGTAAAATAAATATGGCCACACAAACACATACATCTTTGCCCCTTAAATTAAGGAGTATTTTTGCAAAAATGACAGATATATCTATAGTGTGTATGTATAACTCTTTAGGAAGGAGAGCAGATTACATAATTTTAGGATGTGTGTTAGCTATAAAAAGAAAAAAACCATCACAACAACAAGAAAAACAAATTTATCTAGAAAATATAATAGTGCTCAAGGAACGATGGATGTTGTGTTAGCTAGTCTTACATAAACTTGATGCACAAACTAGAATTATCTGAAAAGAGGGAACCTTAATTGAAAAATGCTTCTATAATATCTTTTTGTAAGGCACTTTTCTTTTTATTTTTTATAACTAAATTAAATTAATTTTAATTAAAAAAATCTCATACATGAGCAAACCTTTTTTTACAATTTGAAGTCACATATATGTCTTTAATTTGGGAGGCCCCAGCCCATTGTGTATGGTGTCACCCTTGGTCTGGTTCTCCAAGTGAGATGAAATGTGGTACATTTACACAATGGAGTACTACTCAGCTATTAAAAACAATGACTTCATGAAATTCTTAGGCAAATGGATGGAACTAGAAATTATCATCCTGAGTGAGGTAACACAGTCACAAAAGAACACATATGGTATGCACTCACTGATAATTGGGTGTTAGCCCAAAAGTTGAAAATACCCGAGATACAATTCACAGACCATATGAAGCTCAAGAAGAAAGACCAAAGTGTGGATGCTTCAGTGTTTCTTAGATGGTAGAACAAAATACTCTCAGGAGGACATATGGAGACAAACTATAGAGCAGAGACTGAAGGAAGGGTCATCCAAAGACTGCCCCACCTGGGGATCCATCCCCAGGTAGCCACCATACCCAGTCACTATTGTTGATGCCAAGAAGTGCTTGCTGACAGTGTAGAGTGAAAAATTACAAAGACCATTTTATAAAATATATACAGGCTCACTAGTTCCAAGAAAGCAGAACTGAATATAAGGTTCCAGGCCTTTCACTGCCCCAGGATACATTCCTCAAGCCTCAGGGAAGAAAATCCACCTGTGGGTGAGGTAGGCCCAAAGCAAGAAGACACATTCCTGGCCACAAAGAAAGATGCAAGTCATCTGGGTGGTTCCAAGAACTAACTAACTTTCCACTGATTTTGGTTACCCCTCTCCCCCGCCCCCAGGTCTTTTCCAATGTTACAGCTTGCTGAGTTCAAAATTTATAAAACAACCAATCATGTGTAACCGTGCGAAAATTCCTTCCTTTCCCTACCCCATACTATAAAAAACTCCTTGGTCCACCACTAAGCGTCAAACTGTACTCCTGCACAAGTGTGCAGTTTGAACACTGGCTGCCAGCTCTCTTCCCTAATAAACCTCTGCTGATTGCATCCAGGTACAGTGTCTTGGAGTTTGTGGGTGTTCGCAACTTCCCAAGACTTGAGTAAGGGTCTCCCGAATTTGGGAGTCTTCAACAGGAGTCTGATATGGCTGTCTCCTGAGAGGCTCTGCCAGAGCCTGACAAATACAGAGGCTGATTCTCACAGCCAAACATTGGACTGAGAACTGGGTCCCTGATGGAGGAGTTGGAGAAGGGACTGAAGGAGCTGAGGGGGTTTGCAGCTCCATGGGTGAGCAACAGGGCCATCTGGCCAGACCCCCTGAGCTCCCAGGGACTGGACCACCAACCAAAGAGTATTTATGGAGGAACCCATGTCTCTGGCTGCATATGTGGCAGAGGATGGCCATGTTGGACATCAGTGAGAGGAGAGGCCCTTGGTTCTGTGGGGGTTCAATGCTCCATTCTAGGGGAATGCCAGGGCAGGAAGGCAGGAGTGAGGAGGTTGGTGGGGGAGCAGGCTCTCAGATGCAGCAGGAGGTGGGATAAGATAGGGAGTTTCTGGAGGGGAGACCTGGAAAGGGGATAACATTTGAAATGTAAATAAAGAAAATATCCAATTAAAAAAGAAAGAAAGAGAAGAAAGTGAGATGAACAAGCCATGGGAAACAAGCCATTAAGCGTCATTCCACCATGGCTTCTGCATTAGTTTTTGCCCTGTTTGAGTTTCTGTCCTGATTTCCTTTGGTGTTGAACTGTCATGTAAAAGTGTAATCAAAATAAACCCTTTCTTTCCCAACTTGTTTTATGGTCATGGTGCTTTATCTCAGTGATTAAAAACTCTAAGACAGATGTCCATATAAAGGAAAATCTGAGAAGCATAAAACACAACTTACTATTAGCTGAATTTTGAAAATATAAACACTACATTTGTACTGTAAATATTACTATAGAATATTGAACAAAATGTAAACATATTCTTCTAAAGTGATATACATAATAAAAAAATGAACCCTGTAAATTCTTTATAGTTGAATGCCAAGTGTTGAATTTGGAAGAATTAATGTTATGTAAAAAAAATCATAATTTAGTGAACATATGAGAATAACTAATAGGTAAGAATTATTGATGGATGAAAAAAAACCCAATGATTCATGTTTGATAACGCATAAGAGATATACTGAGTTTGTGTATCAAAGACATATTTTGATTCACTTGTAGATTTTTGTATTATTCATAATAGCCACAATTTTGTCTAGGTGCCCATTAAAATGTACTAAGCAAACTATTTATAAACATAATGAATACTATTAATTCACAATAAAGAAGATCATGTCATTTGTAATTTGACATTGCTATTTGTTACTGACATTTAAAGCATTTACAACAGAAAATCTGGAGCTTTGTAGATTCTTTGAACTATAAGAGGTAGGAGAAAAGGAATATATGTGAAATTATTTTTTTCATAATTATGCTACATAGAGAAACATTGAGAAAACCATTGTGAAATCATGACTAATTTCCATGAGTGGAAATAGCATGAATAAATTCCTTACCTGAACTAAATATCAAAATTTCTTTTAGCAACTAGTATTCTTATGACACATTTAAACCACATTCGGTATTTTCTTCAGTATTGATTCCATTTCCTTAATAAAAGTATGATAATCTCTCATCTGAACTTTCACAGTGCTATTCTGAAGGACTGTGCTCTCATCTTTCAAACTGTTCTTCTCCAGTTCTAATGGTTTGTCCCACTTGCTTAGCAATTCTTTGTGTATCTTGTAAGAGTCTGGAAAAATTATACTTGCAGTCCTACAACTGTGTGCCCGCTCATCCTTTTTTCATCAACTCTTCCCTTTGACCTGTGTATTACCCAACACCATAATACATCAGGTAGTTTGAATATGAAAATGCCCCACCTTTTGGCATCTTGAATGCTTGGTCTCTTACAGGTAGTGGGTGCTGTTTTTGAAGGTATCAACAATTTAGAAGGTGTATTCCTCTTATGATAGGACAACCTTTAAGTGGGACAGTCCTGAAGAACTCCCCTGAGCTGTCATTAATTATCTTTAGTTTTTCCCCAAGTGACCATCCCTAAACACACTCACATAAAAGTAAAACTAAGTGGATTGAGTAGAATACATACATAACAGAAATTGAAAAAGAAATGATCATAAAGTTGAAAGGTACTTGCAAGTGGAATGAGAAATGTTAGAGAAAAATATGGAGTAGAAAACATTTAAATAAGTATTCATTGTTGTTCTTCCTATGGGTGGTGGAGCACATTCATGGAGGCAGGGGCTAGGTAAAAGGGGGCTTGTGGAGGGAAAACTGGAAGGAGGATAATATTTGAAATGTCAATAAATTAAATATCCAATAAAAATAAAAAATAACTACTCATATATGAAATTATCAAAAGAAAACATTAAAATAAATGTTGAGAAAGAAGGTGGTGTCTAGCTGGAGGAAAAAGATCATTAAATTCTGAAGACCTGTCTTTGAAAGTTGAACCACCATATCCTGTCTTTTTCTCCTTCCTGTCTAGTACAAATAAAGTAACATTTTCCACTTGCCTTCACATACATAATGTTTTCCCTCAACAAGGGCTCAAAGTTAAAATAGTCACATGGTAGATGACCTCAAAATAAAACCGCAAAAAAGTACGAGACTTCTTTTAATTAATTAGTTCATTAATTTCTTCCTGGTATTTTGTCACATTGATGAAGTCTAATATACTTTCTCAACAGTTTGTTCAGTCATTCTTTTGGCACACATATTCACATTGATATCCACGTCCTACCTCCTGATGTTGGCTTACATCTGTGGAGTATTTCCTAGGCCTCTGAAATCTAATCAAGCCTCTCCATTGTGCCTGCGCAGAATTTTATATTTTCCCATTAACATTGATCTGTTGTATACCATCTAAGTCGTGAAATCATACAAGCATCACAAATATATCACATATGATCTTTTCCATGTGTAAAAACTCTTACACCTCTCAGTGACTGCTGCATATTCTTCCCTTACACTAGCCTTTTGCAACAACTATTACATATATGGTCTTTCATATAAATTGCGTAATGATGCATGTAATCCTTATTTTGCTTCCCTCATTTAATTTAGTGTTTATAAGATCCAGGCAGGTCAAAACAATGTTAGTACTTTCATTCCTTTCAATGGTAAATGGTAAAAACTTTCCATGGTGTAAATACCATTTTTTTAAATCTGCTTTACTGTTAAAACAAAGGACTTATTATCTATTATTACTGGATGAATAGTATGAATAATGATGCTGTGATTATCTTTGCAGAAATTTTGATCAAGACATTTTAAATTTGTAGACGTACCTAGGAGTAAAATTGCTGTGTCATGTGGTAACTCTGTGTTTAAATTTTTGAAGAACTGTCAGAATTATACCAACACTGCGATTTTCCCTTTGATGATAGTCATTCTAGAAGCTAAGAAGTATCTCATAAAAGTCATAGTTTTTCTAATTACTGAAATATATATATATATATATGATACTAACACACTTTGGCCACTTTAAAATTGAGTTACTTTTATATTGTTCAAGGATAAGAGTTCATAGCACATACTAGACACATAAGCCCTTAGTAGATATGATGATTTCAGACGCAGGTATTCATTCTTTCAGTTTTGAGTCACTTTTATGATTATAGTCTTTGAAGCACAAGTTAAAAGAATTGCTTTGTATAATTATCTTTAATTTTTTCAACACACCTTTGTTTTTTATTTTGCTTTTGGAATCATATCTCAGAAACCACTTATTCATCCAAGGTCACAAAGCTGTATAATTCTGTTTCCCTTTGTACGCTGGGACATGTGATTTATTCCGAGTTACATAATAGCCACCTCCATTCTTTTGTATGTTGATACCTACTTGCCCTGGCACAACCTGTAGAAGACTATTTTCCCATTGAATATTTTGACATTCTTTATGCAAATGTTCTCATTCATGGCCTTTCAAATGCTTTGTCTCACTGTGTTACTTTTCTTGAGTCGATGCATCAACATTTTATAGATAAAGTAGTTTAAGAGCAAAATTTATTTTCTCTTAGTTTAGTTGTTGGTAGCTGTGGATCAAACTTAGGAGTTATATATTTTCACTTTTACGTATTGTTGCTTGTATTTATTCTAGTATCTTAATAGTGTATATATGTAAGGTATACATTCCTACATTTTATTTATTTATTGTACTACTCAATGTGCATCAATTGTATATCTATATTACTGAAAATCTGTGATTCAAATAGTTCTTCCTTTTGAAGACTGCACACATGAGACACATAAGAAACTATATATGTAAGTATGTGGTATGATTTGCCTGCACCATATACATGCTAAGGAAAGATAAGTATGTAAGTGATAACATAATATGTTATGTTTTCATGAAGGAGACAGAAATAACATTTGAAGTGAATAGAAAATCATCATTAAGTTGGTAGAAACAAGTGCCTGTGGAGATTAAAAATAAATCACAACAGGAAAAAATAGCTGTTTATTAACGGTAGGGGGTTATATATATATATATATATATATATATATATGGGGAAGTAAATGCATTAAGATCTATAATGCTGATTTTGTGAAAAAGGTAGAACTCAACATATTTGCCTGTTTATTTTTCTTCTATGAGATAATCAAAGCATTTAAGAACATAAGAGAGAGACACTGTCTTTCGGAAATCACTTTGAATCAAACAATGTCTGGTTAGGAGAGTGAGTACACGACAGAAATGCAGCTAGCCATGTACATAGAGCAGGAATAGCCAGAACAGAACAATGCCTCCAAAATGTCACTTAACTATCAACAGTCAGGGGTGAACTCAATAGGAGAAGGGAAGTAAAAATTTCCTTGGATGAATCCTTCAGTGATTGGAGAGGTTTAGGAGACCACACCAGGTCTCTAGCTTCCATTTCCTGGGAGTCATGTACTGTTGTCTTCACAAGCTACTTCCAGAAAAATGAAAGAATAGTTAAGATTGTGTTTTATAATGGTACTGGTATGGTCAGTGATTAAGGAGGTCCCACCACTATTCAGAAAATTTAGATGAATCACGAGCTGTTCTCCAGACCTAATAAAATACAGAAGGTAAGGTATAAAAACTAAGGTAAACGAGATCCCAAGGCACACTGACTTTTGTGAAATTTTAACAATATTTTTAACAAGATATAACTGATTTATATAATTGAATATATAATAATATATTTTAAATTGAGATGCAGCTGAGTTATTTTATAATTGAATTAGTTATCATAAAATAAAACAGGAAAATGGCTTATCTCATAAATATGGAATTAAGAGTATTGAGTGCATGAATATAATAACTTTGCAATTTGTTAAAGTAAAGGAGATAGACAGATATGGGTTACTTTAATCATCTATGAGTTGGGGTATAAAACATCACCATTCTACATATGTCTATGACGAATCCTAGTTCCTAATGAGGGAATGTTTAGAGTTTGAGCCTTTGAAAAGTTAGTGCAGATGTTATGAAGCCCATGCCCTCATAAATGATATTAGTGTCTCAAAAGCTTTCTTGGTCTTCATGGCTTAAGAACATAGCTAGAAAACTCAATCTATGAGCAAAAAAACATGTCCCCTTGGATATGAAGTATGCAGGGACTTTGACCTTTGACTCTGCGCTCCTTCTTATAGAGAGAAGTAACTACCTGTTGTTTGTAAGCCACTGGATTGATGGCATTTTGTTATTGCAATTGAAGCAAACTAAGATATACAAGTCAATAATATTCAGAAATACTCAACGCTGTTAAATAGCTTTAGATTGGAGAGAAATAGCTGTTCAGAAATGCACAAGCCTGAGAAATAGGTTTTTACATAGAAGGTGGAACAAGAGTGGGCCGTAACTAAGATACTTTAGTGCTAGGCAACATATTATTTTTTTTTTCCCCAGAAGTTTCCAATATGCTTAGAAACACAGAATTCAGAAACCCACAGAGGCACACTGATATAAGCTTTTAAAGACAACAGGAAGGGGCTAAATGTGCTGTTTAGAGAGTAACTGTTGGTGGTATGAAAATGCTACAATGTGCAAAGCACCACTAAATAGTGGGCAAGCTAGTAATAAAGAACATCCATTGTTGACGATGGAGAACACAGTTCGAGGTCTGAAAGAAAAACAGGAAAGGGACTATAGATTATATGGAAAAATAAAGCTTAAGGAATCTTAATTTCTTAGATACTGGTGAATCTATGATTTAATAATCTAAACTTTAGAGAGTGAACTGCTAAGCTGAATAAAACCATTGCAGCGAGAAAAAAAAAAAAGCAAATAAGTCCTTTTCAATTAAAAATGTTATGTGTGTTTGATTTGTTTATATTTGTCTTTGCCTATAGGTCTGGGTATCCCTTGCATGCCTGGAGCAGGGAGAGACTGAAAATTGGCTTTGAATCTACTAACGCTAAAGCAGAGACAAGGATGAGCTTTCATGTGAGGGCTGGGAATCTCTTAGGCATCTCTTCAGACCCCATTTCTCCTCTTGCTCTTCAATCAAAGCTACCAGTGTCAATGTGAAAGCCCACTATTATGGTTGTACTGAAGAATGCAGCAGGAGCAGGAAAAGCAGCTAGCCATATGTTCTAGAAAAGGTGGGTGTCAACACTCTTATACGGATAGCATATACACACACACACACACACACACACACACACACACACCCCACGCACACACACACTCAACCCAAAATTCAAAATATTTGAAGAGGAAAACATGCCAATCTCCTGGACAGAAGATTCTCTTGCCTTTAAAGAAAAGGAGGCTCCTTTTAGCCCCAAGATTTCGGAAAACAATTCTATAGAAGATTCTAAGATACTTCAAGTATTAACACCGAGAGGATGGCAGACAGGTAAGAGAGAAATACAAATGTTTTAGGAAAGTTTCTTCTAAGTTCAAAGCTGTTTCCAAGGGCTGGAATCAATTCCTATATCCACTTCTCAAATAATCTCTGTGGAGAGCTAGTAAAGGGAGACATGAGAACTCTGAGTATCTTCTCCCTGATGTCAGTGATTCAGAGTATGCCAGTAGCATGGGCACATCCTAGTCAGAGCTTCAAGCCCAACCTGCCCTAACCCAGGTGTTAAGTCATGTGTTTGGCTCTGACTCTTGTGCCTTTCCTTCTGTAGCATATATGCATAGTATTTATAGATATCTGTCTCCTATTTAACTGAGATCTGTTAGCAAGTTAGAATTGAATGAAAAAATAAAAAAATAATTAAAAAAATAAAGACATGCCTGCTTCAAGGTTTTATGGAGGAGCAGGTTTATTGTAGACACGAAGGAGAGCACAGACAAAGGCCCTTGGAAGGGTCCAGACAGAACAAGATCAGCAGACTGAAGTGGGTCAGGAGAGGAGTGGGAGAGAGAGAGAGAGGGCAAGAGAGGAAGAGGGAACAAATGGAAAGGTGGGGGACAAATGGACCAAGACACATTATTCAGTGAAGAGCCAGCTCAGAATCAAAAGACCAGGACAACCAAAGATCTTTAGATATATAGGAACCAGAGTAGCTAGGGAGTTTAAGGTTGAGGGTTTAGTACGATAGCCAGGATGATTCTGTAACCTGTTCTTGCAGAGAATCCAAGAAGCCAGCATCTCTTTGGTATGTTAAATAATAGGCCCCTAAGTTAGCCACTTGTCCTGAGTTTGAGACTAACATCCCAGCCCTTTTGTTAATGTTAAAATAAAGGTCAACCTAGTCACCTCTATAATTACATCTTGTTCAGCACCAGGTGAATGAGAAAAAAAATCAAAAAAGGAAATGAGGATGTGATACTACCAGGTATGGGTTGAAGAGACAGTTTATTGGAGATATGAGGAAGAAAACAGCCAGAAGCATATAGAATGGCCCAGACTGAACACCAGACTGAACAGGGCCTTTGGGCCAGGGAGGAAGGAGGAAGAGAGAGGAGAGCAAACAAAAAGACTCTAGGTCCAGAGACCTAGAGTCCAAGAAACCAAGAGGCAAATAGAGAAAGAAGACCCCAGAGATGCTGTGCCCAAAATGAGTGAGTTAATATGGACCAGAGACTGGGAGAAGAGAATCCTAGTCCCTAGGCTGGAGAGTTTAGGGTAGAGGGCAGGATGAGAGGTGCTGGGGGGAAGTAAATTTACCAAGGGAGACTCATCCGGGTTTGAGACCTAATATTAATAAGGTATCTTTGTATCCTTTTCCTGTGATCTACAAAATATTGTGTGTAATCATAATTCAGTAAGTACTTCTTTTTTAAATACATCCCACATCCCTGTGCTCTAGGTCAATGCAATCAGAAGAGCAGAATGATGTTCTTTCATGAAAAGAAAAAACAACAAAAACAACAACAAACAAAAACAAACAAAGAAAAAAACACAACTTGGTATGCTTTCGGGATCTAGTACAAAAAGGTTTGTCTATTAGTCTGTCCATAGGATTGATTGAAACAGACAAGGACTAGCCAGCCAGACAAACAAACTACCAAAACTCAGCAAAATTTAGTTTCTCTTTTTTTAATCTAATTAATAAAAGAGGCATGCTGAGTTAAATAGTAAAAATTAGGAAATCACGTTACATTATACCTACCCTACATTGTTCCAGAATTACCATTACCATATGAAATTGAATAAAATATCCCTTGCACTCAGTGGTATTGTATGTCATTTAAATTCATTCAGATGTTATGGCAACATTATGTTTTCTTTTAGGATTTGTGGCTTTTCTTTTCCTGCATGGCTAACCCTTATTCTCTTTCTTCTTTTCTTTCTTTATTTCATTTTATAATTTTATAATTTAGTAAATCCTTGCATTTCCATATTAACGTCTTCTACTTTGAAAATATTGTGCAACTACTTTGGTACTTTGCTCTTTCTTTAGTTTAATTAGTCATCATAAATAGTCACATAGTCACACACACACACACACACACACACACACACAGAGAGAGAGAGAGAGAGAGAGAGAGAGAGAGAGAGAGAGAGAGAGA